>PVJC01035060.1:0-18447 GCA_004026665.1 Murina feae
CTCGCAGTCTGGGACCCCTCGGGGGATGCCCACCTGCTGGCGTGCCTGACCAGCCTGGGTGAGGGGCTTTAAGGCTGCCCACAGCTCCCATTGCCCAACGTCCCAGCAAGGCCGGCTGGACGCAGATTTCCGGAGTTTTTTCTCCTATAATTGATACTGTTCCTTGATACACTGTAATTGATACACTGTTCCTTTAAGGTGGCCTTCTAACTACTAACGAAGCCTCTGCTTCACCTCGCAGCGTCTATAATGAAACAATTGTTACTTTTACTGGTTAGGCCGGAGCTGCTCTTTCCTTCAGCTCCGGAGGATTCTATGATTGTTACAATGTTTCAAAAAGCTGTGTTTCGCTAGAGACAGTTTAATCGGAGCTGAGCTGAGGGGCGCAGCTTCACTTTCGCTGCTGCCGCAATGGAAAGGGCTGTTTACTCAGGTCCGTGAGTGGCGGCTGGGCTAATTTGCATACAGCCGCTCTGATTGGCTGGTGGGCGTGGCTTACCCTGTCTCGGAGAAACGGTTAATTTTAATATTTCGCTTTTATTAGTTTAGATATACTAGTGGCCCAGTGCACGAAATTCATGCACATTAAAAGGGGATTAATTAGAGGAAATATTTTAATATTGCTATTTGCCCTTTCTCTATAATAGAAGTGTCAGAGATTAAAGAAAATTAGTAAAACGTACATGAAAATCTTTCTCCTGTCAGAGTCTGGGGTGCACCATGGAACCCAGAGTCAAGTCTTCAACCACTCACGTGCACCTCAAAATCGCTCGAGACCCAAACCTGGACGGCCCCCCTTCATTGGGCTAGATCCAGACCCAGCCGGTCCCACCCTGTCAAGCCCTGCCAGGTGGGGGGGTGCAGCCTCAGGTCCCCTGGGTGCCAGGGCAGGGGGGCATGGCCTGAGGTCCCCCATCAAGCCCTGCTGGGCAGAGGGAGTGGCCTGTGATCCCCCAGCCTGGCGCTGGGGCAAAGGGCACAGCCTGAGGTCCCCTGGCCTGGTGCTGGGGTGGGGGGCATGGCCTGAGGTCCCTTGGCCCAGCACCAGGGCAGAGGGCACACCTTGAGGGCCCCCGTCAAGTCCCGCTAGGTAGGGGGCACAGCCTCAGGTCCCCTGGCCTGGGGCCAGGGCGGGGGGCATGGCCTGAGGTCCCCTGGCCTGGCACCAGGGAAGAGGGTGCAGCCTGAGTTCCTCTGGCCTGGTGCAACCTGGGAAGCAGCCTGAGGTCTCCTGTCAAGCCCCATGCAGGAGGTGGGTGGGCACACAGCCTCAGGTCCCTGCTGATTGCTCCTTAAGGCTCATTATGGGAACTTAGCCTCAGCTGTGGGTGCAAATTGACCAGAGTGATGGTCAATTTGCATATTCCCTCTTTATCATATGGATTAACTCATTGAATCCTCAAAATAAATCTATGAGGTAGGTATTATTCCCCTATTTTACAGCTTAAATCACCCTGCTCAGGGAGATAGCAGAAATCCAACAATGCCATTTGCCAACCACACCGAAGGAGGGAATAAATCTCATTTTGGCACATTAGCATAAAGCTGATGAATATTCTATTCAGGTCCTCCCCTAATCCCTCTTCCCCTTCCTCCCCCTCCCCCACCCCAGCCTTAAAAATCCCTCATAATGAAAGCTCCATCTAAGGGATTCCTCACAAGACTTGCAACCTGGGAGCAATGGGCAGCAGCAGCTCATCCCAGGCTAACCCCCTAACCCTGTTCCTAAGGCCCCCTTTTTTCTGTTTTTTGTTTGTTTGTTTGTTTGTTTGTTTTAAGAATAGTTTATTGATTTTAGAGAAAGAGGAAGGGAAAAGGAGGGAGGGAGAGATAGAGAGAGAACATCGATGTGAGAGTGAAACAGATCAGTTGCCTCCTGTACACCTCGAACCAGTGACCCTTTGGTGCATGATGCCCAACCAACTGAGCTACACATGCCAGGGCTTCTCTGACTTCTTAGCTAGTCTCCTTCCTGTTGCTTTTTCTATCCTAGGCCCTTCCTTTTTTCACTGTCCCCAGATTTAATAGCTGTCCTCTAAAACTCACTTGGACCCATAATGTGAAATCTTTCCTGCATGAATTCAAGAATCCACACACTACTGGCCGGTGCTAGGCTCAGGGCCAGGTCTTCTGTCCAGTAACAGTAATATACAACATAAAAAAACTGACAAAAAAACACAAAACAAAACAAGGAAAATGGCAAATCCACAATCTTCATGGCATATTTTAACCTACTTCTTAGACAATAAAAGCTCAAACAGACAAAAAATGAGTATGGATATATAACATATTAATAAATTTGACATACTTGATCTAATCCTGTTTCAACAAGACAGGTGTGGGCTTTTTTCAAGTATACATAAAACATTTACCAAATGCACATAAATGAATTCTCCAAAAATTTCAAGGAATCAATGTGGCTCAAAAATCACATTCCTAGACCACTATAAAATAAAATTAGAAATCAACAATAAGAAGATAGTTAAAAACAATAATAAGGAACAAGACTAATTATTTACCCAACATCTTAGATGACAATGTTCTCAGTTGACACATTCAATCTGGCAATCTTCCTTGCAGCTGGGTTGGACCAGGTGGCAGAGCCCTAGTAAGGAGATTAAGTATTGCTAGGTGGCATCTGAAAATGCTACTGTTCTCTTAGTGAAACTGTCCTTTATCGTTCTCCCTTGTTATAGACTGCAGCAAAGATGTGTGGTGCTTGCATCAAAAACAGCTATCATGTAACCAAAAAAACAAAAGTTACACACTACATATAAGAAGCTAGAAGACTGGATTATTGATGACATTCCCAAGCAGATGCACAGCACAGAAATTTAACAAAATTTCTTGAGAAAAATTAATCTCTTATTTGAATAAGCCACTGTCTTCAGGTTTCTGTAACATAATGCCAAAGACAATCCTATCTGATTTGCAAAAGATTAAAACATAAATGAGCTAGAGTTCAACCAAAAATGGTAAAAAACAAGAAAGTATTCTATATAATAAAAGCGTAATATGCAAATTGACCCTTATATACATTAGAGGCCTAGTGCACAAAAATTTGTGCACTCGGGAGGTCCCTCAGCCCGGTCCGTGTGCTCTCGCAGTCTGGGACCCCTCAGGGGATGTCCACCTGCTGGCTTAGGCCCACTCCCCAGGAGATCTGGCCTAAGCTGGCAGTCAGACATCCCTCTGGCAGCCTAGCATCTAGCTCAAAGTCCTACACCTAATGAGCATTCACTAAATAAATATCAGTTGAGTAATTAAATAAATGATTAAGATAGCAGGTAGTCCCAGTGTATATTACATGCTGGAACAAAAGCAGAGAGCTATGAGATCACAAAGGGGAAACAATCAATCCCCTTACTCTCCTCACTGCAAAATAATACACTCTAGAATCAGCTATTTGTAATATCTTTCACATGCCTTCACATGTATCATATTTACAGAAATACTTCTACATACTAAGTGAATCCAAGTTGTCCATACAACTTGTGTGCTTCCAGTTATTTTTTTCCAGCTGGATTATCAATTCAAGTAAAGAATCTTGGGAAATATTTCTGCATAGCAATATACACATAGTAAAATTTGCTACCTGATAAATTATCCCTTGATGTCACCTAGTGCTGAGCTCAGCTCACAGAGACATCTGCAAAATATTTTACTAATTAGCAGTCCAACTTTCACATCAGCTGTAGAGGAAATAATAAATGTCCTGAACATGGCCAAAAGTTACAATCATGCACTGTTGTGTGTGAACCTCAAGTATACATATAACACAAATACAGAGTCTCCTTTAAAACACATTTTTCACCCCAAAACATTGAACCTTCCATGAGTTTTTTCTCTGAAACCCCTGTAACTCAAAAAGTTGCAAAACCAGATAAATGCAACAAGAAAACCAATACGAAATTTAGCAACAAACTGTTTTGACAGACAATAAGGATATACAACCAAGAGCATTTCCAAGATCAGAGTTCTAAGCATTGGACTACTATCACCCTCTTTCTGCCAGGCTTTTCAATGCTGAACTCCTTGAAAAGGGGGTGGGAAGTGAGGAAGGGAGTTCTTTTTCCTCGTTATTTTTCTTTTGTAAATCTCTAATATGATGTCAGCCCCTTGGAATTTGTGTTTAGTAGATGTGGCAGCTTCTCTGATCATTAGGAACCTACCTATCTCTGCTGCTTGTCTCTCATTTTCTTCTCTACACTCTCCCTAAATAAAGGTACTTACTTCTCAAGGCTCAGTCCCTGCTGCCCTAGGCATCTCTGCTCATGCTCTTTCCTTGACTGTTTCTGACATTGAAAACATTTCCCTGATGGTCAAAAATATGCTCATTTCCTACATAACACTACTTTCATGCCAGAGTAATTCTGTACAATTAAGGGTTTTCTCTATATTTATTTTTCCTTAATGCCATTCTTGATTTTGAAGGTTACCTTTATTCTCTGACTACCTGGGGTAGTTTAATTTTGAAATGGTTGATTTGATGTGAGGAGAAAGGCAAGCAGACAGACACACATACACCACCCATCTTGCTCATGATGTTTTGGAGTTGGGGATGGTTCAGATCACTCCCAGGATTCACTATTTTGTTTCCCAAATGGCCTTGGTATAAACTGACTTCTAGTCAGAGCAACAACTGAAAATTGGTATGTCAGAAATGCTTAATAGGCTTTCTCCTAACCCTCATCCTCAAATAAAATATGTACTACTTCATATCATCCTCACAATCCAATTCTTAATCATCTTACAAAATCTTCCTTATACACCTCAAGACATAGAGCTTTACTCTTTTCTGACACAGTAGTTGTTAAAAAAAAAAAAGTAGGCATCAATTACATCTTGTTAGAACAGGACCACCTGGTGTTGATGAAAACACTTCTTACAGTAAGATTTTTTGAGAAAAATCTATGAGTTATCTGTATAATCAGGCTGCAACATGATCACATTTAAAAGAGAAAAGATTGATTCTCTTACAAATTTCACAAGTTACAGTTTGACAGGCTAAAAAAATTAGTCAGTTGGGACACAGATCACTGTAGTAACACTAGTATTTTGAGACCCAGGATCTTACTTCTCAAAGCAGACAAGGCTGCCAAAGAACACAAAGCCTTTACCTTCCCAAGCACAAAAATAAAACATCCCAGAATAAAATAACATTCATACTGAAATGTGCCCCTTACTTGCCTTATACCACAACTGTTAATAATGCTACAGATTTAGAGTTTGCATGACAAACTCCATGGCACTAAATAATTAATGTATAACCATGAATGCAAATAAATCAATTTTTCAGGACCAAGCAGATGGCAGATATCTGGCTCTTTGTTTTGTAAGTTTACTATTTTCTTATAGCTTGGCATTTCCAGACATAGTGCTGTCAATTTAGGAAAATATTTCAAGAGGGAAAAGTAGGAACTTAAGTCTCTATCTTATATAACTAGTTATATACTTACCACACAAACTGAATCAGGTTAAACTCTATAAGAAAGTATTTTGGGAATATACAGGCAGTCCCCAAAAATATATACACAGTTTGAAAATTATTAGTCCCAATAGGTTAAATCTGAAATGAAAGAAACATCAATTGAACCCTAGCCAGTTTTGATCAGTGGATAGAGCGTCAGCCTGCGGACTGCAGGGTCCTGGGTTCGATTCTGGTCAAGGGCACATGCCTCAGTTGCAAGCTCAATTGCCGGTTCTGGCTGGGGCTCATTGGGAGGCAACCAATCAATTTGTCTCTCTCACATCAATGTTTCTCTCTCTGTGCTCTCTCTGTCTCTCCCTTTCCCTTCCACTCTTTTTAAAAATCAATAGAAAAATATCCTCGGGTGAGGATTAACAAATAAAGCAAAAAATAAAAAATGTCCCTGATGCTGTCAAGTACAATAATTCACTTGTTTAAAAAAATGAAATATTTTGCCCAGCTGGCATGGCTCAGTAGTTGAGCATCAACCTATGAACCAGGAGGTCATGGCTCGATTCCTGGTCACGGCAGGTGCCTGGGTTGCAGGCTTAATCCCCAGTGTGGGGCATGCAGGAGGCAGTCAATCAACAATTCTCTCATCATTGATGTTTCTCTCTCTCTCCCCCTCTCTTCCTCTCTGAAATCAATAAAAAATATATTCAAAAATAAATAAAATAAAATAAAATAAAAAGCATGTTTAGCACATCAAATCATTTCACTCTTCTCCATCCCCATTGCCACCACTCACTTCCACCACAAATCACATTGCCAAACTGAATCTATTCTTACCCTCTCCAATTCATTTGATAACTGTAGTCAGAGTAAACTTTTTATTATAATGCATAACAGGCCATATTAAATCCTTGTTTAAAAGCAAATCTCTTAAGATAAATTCCAAAATCCTCATCCTTGAGGTCCTCTACAGGTGATGATGTCCTGAACAATAAATCCCTACTTACCTCTGCAGCATCATTTCCTCTCTTACCAATCTCCCCTTAACCCTCTCTGCTCTAGCCATTAGAGACTTCTTTCAGATCCTCTACTGCACCTTAGGCTTCTCTCACATAAGGCCTGTGAATAAACTGTTCCTTCCCATTTGGAATGCTTATCTTCAACCCACTCCTTCACTTAGCTAGTTCCTACTCACCCTTCAGTTCTCAACTTAAACTTCACTTTCTCAAGGAGATCATCTTCCCTTTCCAAATTAAATTAGGCCTTTTCATACTCCCACTGCAACCTGTATGAGCCAACAGACTTTAGGTTGCCTTCCATGATCCTTGCTTCCTATGGCCGTTGTGTGATCTTCTCCCCTTAAGCCTGGCAGGATTTGTGACTTACTTCTAATCAATACAATACGGCAAAGGTAACTTTAATCTAAATTTAAAGCATCAAAAAGAATTACCTTCAACTTAAATATAATGATGTTATACAAGATTATAACCCATCCTGCTAGGAAACTCTCGATTGCTGGCTTTGAAGAATCAAGCTGCCATATGGAAAGGGACACATGGCAAGGAATTGAAGGCAGCCTCCAACAAGAACCTGAAGCCTGCCCAGTCAATGTGGCTTAGTGGTTAGGCATTGACCTATGAACCAGGAGGTCATGGTTTGATTCCTGGTCTGGGCATATGGCCAGGTTTCGAGCTCAATCGCCAGTAGGGGGCGTGCAGGAGGCAGCCAATCAATTATTCTCTCTCATCAATGTTTCTATTTCTCTCTCTCTCTCTAAAATCAATAAAAATATTTTTTTTTTTAAAAAAAGTGATGCCCTCCATTCAGTAGGCTGCAAGAAAATGAATGCTGCCAACAACCTTATGAGCTTAGTAGGAGATCCTTCCCCAGTTGACCCTGGATAAGATGGCAATCCCAGATGACACCTATTGCAGCTTTGTGAAACCTGAAGCAGGAAGCCCAGGTAAGTAATATCTGGACTCTTGAACCACAGAAACAGATATAATAAACATGTGTTCTTTTAAACTACTGCAGTTGTGTTAATACTGTTATGCAGCAACAGGTAACTAATATACTATGCTTCCTTTGTGTTACATTACCCTTTTGATTACTTAATATAAATATTTATCATTAGACTACAGGCCCAGCACATGAAATTCGTGCACTCGGGGGGGGGGGAGGGGTCGTTAGCCCAGCCTGTGCCCTCTCCCAGTCCAGGAGCCCTCAGCTTCTGGCTGAGTGCTGCTCCCTCTGTGGGAGTGCACTGACCACCGGGGGCAGCTCCTGCTTTAAGTGTTTGTCCCCTGGTGGTCAGTGTGCATCATAGCAACTGGTTGTTCTGCTATTCAGTCATTTTGCATATTAGCCTTTTATTATATAGGATTTTAAAGTTCTGAACGGCAGGAATCACAAGTCTTAATCACCACTGTATCTTAGCGCTTAGTGTAGTGCCTGGCATACAGAAGAACCAGAATATACTGGATGGATGGATGCCTATTCTCTGCCAGGCACAATACTGTATCCTGGAGAACTAAAAGTAAGACATGATCCCTGTTCTAACAGAGCTTAATTCTAAGTGGGATAACAGATACTTAAACAGATAATTTGAACAGAATATGATCAAAGCAACATAGGTTTCTATGAAATATGGGCATTTAACTCAGACTTGCAAGGGTCTAGGTATAGAAGAAATGAAAACCTCCTCAAGAGCAGTAAGATAAACAATGCTTGCTTTGGTGATCAAATCAGTACTAAAATTTCATTAACAGAAACACCTTTAGAATATAATCTACTTTCAAAGTGACCAAATATTTTTATGTGGCGATGTGGAAAGCCACATTTTAGTATAATATTGGTTAACAAGAAAACCAGTGATTCCAAAGAAATTCAAGTAATCTTCTCAAGAAGTATTTGAAAATTGATTCTCAAGAGATCGCCTATGTAAAAAATTTATATTGAACAGAAATTTATTTTTAAAAATCCACACCACAGAAACTATTAGAACTAATAAAAAGAGCTCAGCAAGGTTATAGGATACAAGATAAATATATAAAAATCAATTGTAATTTTCTACACTAGCTATTACCAATCTGAAAATGAAACTAAAGAAGTAATTTCACCTATAACAAAACTGCTACAAACAACTTCCTATCCCTAGAACTCAGGGTAGCTGGGGCATTCTCCTTATATAAAGTTCTCCTTTGAGGAAAAAAGGATGCACTTCTGTACAGGTGTGTTTCTCCAAGCAGTATGCCCTGCTGTCACTTTGGAGAGCACCAACTGACTTTGACCTGCCATTGGATTCTTTTCCTTGCTTGATTTAAGCCACTACATTCTTCCATACTCCCACTGCTGAAGTTAAAGGGAGGGTCCTTGGTGCATGAGTACATCTAAGAATCCTCCCAAACCTAAGATCACTCTCTTAGTTTTTTGGTACAATCCCTTTAATTATAGTCACTTTCATTTGAATAAAAATTTCCTTTTTTAACATCTAAAAAAGAAAACAATGAAAACAATCCAATTTACAATAGCATCAAAACGTAACAGCTAGCCCTAACCGGTTTGGCTCAGTGGACAGAGCGTCGGCCTGTGGACTGAAAGGTCCAGGTTCGATTCCGGTCCAGGGCATGTACCTTGGTTGTGGGCATATCCCCAGTAGGAGGTGTGCAGGACGCAGCTGATCGATGTTTCTCTCTCATCAATGTTTCTAGCTCTCTATCCCTCTCCCTTCCTCTCTGTAAGAAATCAATAAAATATATTTTTTAAAAAACTTAACAGCTAATCTATAGAACTCTTAGAAGAAACTTGGTAAAAATCTTCATAACAATGAATTTGCCCACAATTTCATGGATATGACACCAAAAACACAAACAATAGAAAAAAATCAATAAATTGGACTTCATCAAAAGTAAGAACTTCGATGCATCAAAGGATACTGCATAAAGAATTTCTATAATCCTATATAATAAAACCCTAATATGCAAATCAACTGAACAGTGCAATGACCAGTTGCTATGATGTGCACTGACCACCAGAGGGCAGATGCTCAACGCAGAAGCTACCCCCAGGTTGTCAGTGTGCTCCCCACAGGGAGAGCACCACTCAGCCAGAAGCCGGGCTCACAGCTGGCGAGCACAGCGATGGTGGCAGTGGCGGGAGTCTTTCCTGCCTCCGCAGCAGCACTAAGTTCCCCTCGGGGGATGTCCAACTACGAGGTGGTTCAGGCCAGGTTGAGGGAGTCCCCCAGTGCACAAATGTCATGCACTGGGCCTTTAATTAAAAATAAAAACAATCCAATTCAAAAATGGGCAAAGAACTTGAATAGACATTTCTCAAAAAATATACAAATGGCCAATAAGCAACTGAAAAAATGCTCAACATCACTAGTCATTAGGGAAATGTAAATCAAAACCACAGTGATTTTCACCACTAGTATGGTTATAATGACTTAATAAAGAAAAAGAGAGAAAGTAACAAGTGCTAGAGAGGTTATAGAGAAATTAATAAGCACAGGATTTCTTTCTAGGATGATAAAAATATTTTTAAATTAGAGGGTGATGGATATAGAACCTTGTATACTAAAAATCATGGATTATATTTTTTATGATATGTGAAGTTGTTATTATAAAGGAAATTTGTTATAAAGTAAAGTTGTTATTATAAAGGAAAAATATAATGGTACTTTATTCTGGAATGCAATTCTAGGATGTATAGTTTTTATAATACATACTAAAATACAGAGTTATCTTATGGGGTAATAAAGGGTAGTTGAGTTATCTCAATAGACTGGAACAATCATCTTCCTAGAAAGTCTACTTCCAAGTATACTACCAAATACAACAAGCACTAATGTAAAAAGAAAGTAAGAGCTTTCCACTATATTCCACAGAAGCACTCTTAATTTAAAACATCAAACAAGTTGTCAGCCACTGCTACCCTAGTGCTGAAGAGATTTGCCACTTACCAGAGGCTGAAAGAGTAGGGCCATTTGTTTTTAAGGTTTTTTCCCTTATTCTGCAGATGTACATCGACTCATGCCACCTCCATTTACACACAACTCAGTTTTTCCCTAAGAAAATTTCACTAACATCCAAACTATTCCAAGTTATTTTCTTAGAAACAATGAAATTACCTTAATTTGTTTTATGGTTTTAAAAAAATGAAAACAATTAATAATCAAAAGAAAATATATGAAGCTCACAAATAATTTTAAATGTATATAAATCCAACTCATTTTGTTTATAAAAGTAAATTTTCCCAAATTCATTAATAGAGGTCATAAAATACTTTCAATTTCTCTAATGCTTGTAGACCAGGAGTTTATAACCTTAGCACTATTGATAGTTTGGGCCAGATAATATTTTGTTGTAGAGAACTCTCCTGTGCGTTGTAGGATATTTAGCAACAATTCTGGCCTCTACGCACTAGATGCCAGTAATACCCCCTACCCAATTGTGACATCCAAAAATATCTCCAGACATTGCCAAATATCCCTTGCAGGGAAAAGTGCCCATGGTTAAGAACCACTGCCCTAGTTCATCTTAATTATTTACTGACAGAGCAAATTAGCTAAACATATTTTTGTGAAATACAGTAGCTGAATATACCTAAAAGAGGAGATCTCTTTGTGTTGTTGTTTTTTAATAATCAATACCTGGAATGATTATAAAACCAATCTTTTAAGTACATTTTTAAAATATTAATGTATACTCCCAAATATACAGTGTGGAAAAACAGAACTATGCTTCAAAACTAATGAATTTAGGTTTCCTTCTACACATACCTTTCCCAGAACACAAAAAAGTACCAGCTTACCGATCCCTGTCTCTCTTTTTCTCTTCTTATAATCGGTATCAATAATCTCTACTCATTGTCCGGCCAAGGTGGCTCAGTGGTGAAGCATCAATCTATGAACCAGGAAGTCGGGGTTCCATTCCTAGTCAGAGCACATGCCCGGGTTGCAGGCTCAATCCCCAGTGTGGGGCGTGCAGGAGACAGCCAATCAATGATTCTCTCTCTCTCTCTCTCTCCCTCCCTTCTTCTCTGAAATTAAAAAATATTTTTTTAAAAAATAATAATAATCTCTACTCATAATCAATAATTATATAGGCATTGAAAGAGAACTTTATGTTCAAAACTTTCTACTTCTATCATGCTAATCTGTAGAACAATGATAAATTAATTGCAACCTAAAATACATGTTACCCAATAACAACATAATTGTTTTTGAGGTTCTAAGACATTTACAATCCATAAACATAGTCCAAATTTAACCAACAAAATTACCAGGTTGATTAATTTTAAAATGTGTGCTACTGCCCTAACTGGTTTGGCTCAGTGAATAAATAGAGTGTCAACCTACAGACTAAAAGGTCCCAGGTTCGATTCCGGTCATGGGCATTGTACCTTGGTTGCGGACACATCCCCAGTAGGAGGTGTGCAGAAGGCAGCTGATTGATGTTTCTAACTCTCTATCCCTCTCTCTTCCCCTCTGTAAAAAAATCAATAAAACATATTTTTAAAAAATAATAAAATGTGCGCTACCTCTGACAGTCACAACTTGAAGGAGCCCAAGTTCCTTCCAAACCAACTGCTCAAACAGATATTTTTACAGTTATACAACTAAATAAGTTTACTTAAGACAAAATAATTTTTAAAAATAATTTTTGGTAAAGAAAACAACAAATTATCCTAATTGTAATTCACTGGGCTACTGACTCATACAGTGTAAAACTAAGATCATGAGGATTTTGCAAGTTGTAGTTTTTCATCCTTCATAAAGTACAGCCTATTAATCTTCGTTAATTATGTAAAGCCAGGCTTCAGAACTAAATAAAGAATAGTGTAAATTGAACAGATAAGCCCTGACTGGTTTGGCTCAGTGGACAGAGCGTCAGCCTGCAGACTCAAGGGTCCCAGGTTCGATCCCAGTCAAGGGCATGTACCTTGGTTGGGAGCACATCCCCAGTAGGGAGTGTGCAGGAGGCAGCTAATGGATGTTTCTCTCTTATCAATGTTTCTAACTATCCCTCTCCCTTCCTCTCTGCAAAATATCAATAAAATATATTTTTTAAAAATTTACAATGATGTTTAAAAAAAATTGAACAGATGAATGACCAATTAAATTCTAAAGTATTTTAAAGAAATACAAATAAGCAGCATAAATCCACATTTCTCAATGTGAAGTCATCAATCAACCAGTCTTTCTTTTGCTATCTAAGGCAACTAAAAGGCCTTAAGATATCTGCATAATCTCCACATCAGAAGTCAAATATTTCCTTTTATTGCCATGAATATACTTTTTATTTAACCTGACCTTTAAAGCTCTGTAATCATCTGTACTTTGTAATCAAAGATAAAAACTAACCATCACCTAGCTATGCACTATAGTTAGTTATTAGACCAGAGGTTGTTTAACTTTTTCTGTAAAGGGGCTAGATAGTAAATATCTTAGGCTATGAGGGCCTATAGTCACTGCTGCAACTACTCAATTCTGTCATTGTAAGACAGAATCAGTCACAGAATGTACACTAATAAATGAGTGTAGACATGTTCCAATAAAACCTTACCCAAAAAAGCGGCAGACTGGATTGGGTACAAGGGCTATAGTTTGTCAAACCTTGAATCAAACTATTACATGTGAGAAGAAATAAATAGACCTATTCCTCTCTTTCCCAATGATAATGTTCTGACCATAATACTAATTGCCTCCTAAAATACTACAAAATACAATTAACTAGCTTTTTCCTATTTTTTAATGGACATTCAAAGTGGAATAATGCTAGACCCTATTGCCTTAAATGAGGAATAAGTCCCAACTATGAGAATCAGGTTCTGGATTAAGATTTGTACATAAAAATACTAGAGGAATACAAAGGTACAAAATCCCAGACATATGCCAAAGCAAGTTCTTCACCGATACAGCTCCTAGGGCATTGGAAACTAAAGAGAAAATAGACAAATGGGACTACATCAAAATAAAAAGCTTTTGCATAGCAAAAGAAACCATCAATAAAACAATAAGAAATCCCACTGCATGGGAGAACATATTTGCCAATGTTATCACTGATAAAGATTTAATGTCCAACATTTATAGGAAACTCATACAACTTAACAAAAAGAAGATAATCCAATCAAAAAATGGGCAAAGGACCTAAACAGACACTTTTCAAAAGAGGACATTCAGAAAGCCAAGAGACATATGAAAACACGCTCAAAGTCACTAATCATCCGAGAGATGCAAATCAAAACGACAATGAGATACCACCTCACACCTGTAAGAATGGCTGTCATCAACAAATCAACAAATGACAAGTGCTGGAGAGGATGCGGAGAAAAAGGAACACTCCTACATTGCTCGTGGGAATGCAGACTGGTGCAGCCACTGTGGAAAACCATAAGGCGTTTTCTCAAAAATTTAAAAATGGAACTCCCATTTGACCCAGTGATCCCACTTCTTGGATTTATCCCAAGAAACTAGAAACACCAATCAGAAAGGATATATGCATCCCTATGTTCACAACAGCACAATTTATCATAGCTAAGATTTGGAAACAGCCTAAGTGCCCATCAGCAGATGAATGGATTAGAAAACTGTGGTACATCTACACAATGGAATACTATGCTGCTGTAAAGAGGAAGGAATTCTTACCATTTGCAACAGCATGGATGGAACTGGACAGCATAATGCTAAGTGAAATAAACCAGTCAATGAAAGAAAAATACCACATCTCCTCACTCATTTATGTATAATAAAAACTATTACAAACTGGTGAACAAAAATAGATACAGAGGCAGAGCAGCATCAAACAGACTGTCAAATTACAGCAAGAAGGACGGGGAGGGTTGGGGGGCGGGGTAAAAGATCAACCAAAGGACTTTAATGCATGTATATAAGCATAACCAATGGACACAAAACACTGGGGGGTATGGGAGGCCGGGGGAAGGACAAGGGAAAAAGAAAAGAGATATATGTCCTAATCTTTGTAATACTTTATGCAATTAAAAAAAAAAGATTTGTACTATAGCCCTTGTGAAGTTGTGTGACCTCTGAAAATGGTTCGCTATTCACTAGACCCAGAAAACCTCACAAAATCATGCATATCAAGAGGCTCAAATCTTCGTGTTCACTTTAAGAACACTCGTGAAACTTCCCAGGCCATCAAGGGTATGCATATTCGAAAAGCCACCAAGTATCTGAAGGATATCACCTTGAAGAAGCAATGTATGTCATTCCATCGTTACAATGGTGGAGTTGGTAGGTGTGCCCAGGCAAAACAGTGGGGCTGGACACAGGGTCGGTGGCCCAAAAAGAGTGCTGAAATTTTTTTAAAAACATTTTATTGATTTTTTACAGAGAGGAAGGGTGAGGGATAGAGAGTTAGAAACATCAATGAGAGAGAAACATCAATCAGCTGCCTCCTACACACCCCCCACTGGGGATGTGCCTGCAACCAAGGTACATGCCCTCGACTGGAATCGAACCTCGGACCCTTCAGTCCACAGGTTGATGCTCTATCCACTGAGCCAAACCAGTTAGGGCAAGAGTACTGAATTTTTGCTGCACATGCTTAAAAATGCCAAGAGCAATGCTGAACTTAAGGGTTTAGATGTAGACTCTCTACAGATGAACAAAGCTCCCAAGATGGGGCATAGAACCTACAGAGCTCATGGGTGGATTAACCCATACCTGAGCTCTCCCTGCCACATTGAGATGATCCTCACTGAAAAAGAGCAGATTGTTCCTAAACCAGAAGAGGAGGTTGCACAGAAGAAAAAGATTACCTCAGAAGAAACTGAAGAAACAAAAACTTATGGCCCAGGAGTAAATTTAGCATAAAATAAATCTAAATGAAAGATTTGTACTATAAACACGGTACAGAAATCTGAGCCAAAAAATAAAAATAAAGCCTTTCAGATCCAGAATCTATATGATCCTAGCAGAGGCAACTGTGACACCATTGTATTGGGACATATCATCCACAATCTTGAACACAACTCCAAGGAAAAACATTTCCCACTAATGATAGGCTTTCAATAAAAAAATTATAAATCACAGGAGAAATGAAAAACCATGAAAAAGAACCAGCAGAACAAACAGCAGCAGGATCCAAACTCTAAGAGTTACAACTAATCTGAAAGGGACTTAAAACAAACAAAAAATTTTAATTGTCAAAATTTACTCATCTCTATTCAAGCACATTAGAAACCTATAAAAAATATTTTGCTAGTAAAAATAATTTACCAAAATTGACTCAGAAGAAACAAAAATCTAAATAAGCCAATTACCCTAGAAGAATAAGAAAAGTTTTCAAGCAATTGGCCAAGCATTTCACAAGGGAATTCTATCAAATATTTAAGGAATAAATTATTCCAATATTATTTAAACTTTTCCAAGACACAGAGAGGTAAAAATCTTCCAAATTATTTTTATGAGGCAACATTGTTACCAAAACCTAACATGCATACCAACTAAAGCATAAAAGAGAAAACCACACACCACAGCATAGATGGACCTGGAGAGTATTATGTTAAGTGAAATAAGCTAGTCAGAGAAAGACAAAAACCATTTGATCTCACTTATATGTGAAATCTAATGAACAAAATAAACTGACCAACAAAATAGAACCAGAGGTATGAATACATGGAACAGACTGACAAATGTCAGAGGGGAGGGTTGAGGGGGGGACTGAATGAAAGAAAGTGAAGGGAATAAACCAAAGAAAATATATGCATTACCTATAGACACAGTCAACAGTGTGGTAATGGAAGGAGGGAGCAGGGGCTAAGTGGGGGGGGGGGGGGGGGGGGGGGGGGGGGAGAAGGGGGCGGGCAAAGCAGGGTGGTAGTGGTGGAGGAATCCATAATAATGTCAACAATAAAAATAAAGTTAAAACTGGCCGGTGTGGCTTGGTGGTTGAACGTTGACCCATGAACCAGTAGATCACAGTTTGATTCTGGGTTGTGGCCTTGATCCCTAGTTAGGGGGAGTGCAGGAGGTAGCTGATTGATTCTCTTTCCCTCTCCCTTTCTCTCTGAAATCAATAAAAACATTTTTTAATAAAAAATAACCCTAGCCGGCGTGGTTCAGTGGATAAAGCATCAGCCTGTGAACCAAAGGGTCCCGGGTTCAATTCTAGTCAAGGGCACGTACCTTGGTTGCAGGCTCCTCCCCAGGGAACCCAGGCCCTGGTTAGGGCTCGTACAGGTGGCAATCAATCGATGTGCTTCTCTTACATTGATGTTTCTCTCTGTCTTTCCCTCTCTCTTCCACTCTCTCTAAAAATCAATGGAAAAATATCCTTGGGTGAGGATTAACAAAAAATAATAATAAAAAATTTTAAAGGAAGTTAAAAAGAAAACCACACACAAATCTCACAAATATCAAGGCAAAAATATCGCAGCAAAAAGAAGTTAGCAGCACATTAAAGAATAATACACCAGGAATGTAAGGATAGCTCATTATCAGAATACCTACTAATATAATTCACTTTAATAAAATATAAAAAAAAGAAAAATACTTTTATCACCATATGTATTAAGAGTTCCCCAAAGAAATAGAACCAAAGGGATATATACAGATAGAAAGAGATTTATTAGAAAATGGCTCACACGATTATAGATGCTGAGAAGTCCCAAGATCTGCAGTTAGCAAGCTGGAGACCCAAGAAGCCAAAGGTGAAGTTCCAATCTGAGTCCAAAGGCCTGAGAACCAGGAGAGCCAATGGTGTAAGTTCCAGTCCAAAAGTTAACAGGCTCAAGACCGGAGAAGAGCCAATATTTCAATTCCAAGCAAAAGACTGATGTCCCATCTCAAGCAATTAGGCAGAAGTTCCCTCTTAATCACAGGAAGGGCAGCCTTTTTGTTCTATTCAGGCCTTCAAATAATTGGATGAGGGCAACCCACATTAGGGAGGGCAATCGGCTTTACTCAGCCTACTGATTCAAAAGTTAGTCTCGTCCTAGCTGGTTTGGCCAGGGGATAGAGTGTCTACCTTCAGACTCAGGGTCCGAGGTTCAATTTCAATCAAGGGCACATGCCTGGGTTCCGGCTTGATCCTCAGTAGGGGGCATGCAGGAGGCAGCCAATCAATGACTCTCTTTCATCACTAATGTTTCTAATTCTCTCTCTCTCCCTTCCTCTCTGAAATCAATAAGAATATATTTTTAAAAATGTTAATCTCAAAATAATGTGACCAAATATGTAGACACTCCATGGCCCAGTCATGTTGACATAAAATTAACCATCATACTACAGATTCTGAAGACATTTGTTAAAATTCAACACCCATTTTTTTTAAATATAGATATATATTTCATTGATTTTAGAGAGAAAGGGAGAGGGAAGGAGAGACAGAAACATTAATGATGAGAGAGAAGCATTGATCGGTCACCTCATGCTCACCCCCTACTGAGGATCGACTCCACAACTTAGCATTTGCCCCAACCAGGATGGAACTATAACCTCCCATTTCATAGATCGATCAACAACAACCACACTGGCCAGGCAATATCCATTCTTCATGACAACAATTCTTAACAAAATAGCAGGCATTTTTCGTTAAGATTTTGAATATCCAATAGAATAAAAGATATATATTTCATCCCCAAATCAATAATGTTTTATTAGGAAACACCCCAAGTATTCCCAGTCAGGAACATGACAAAGATGTCTAATAACTCTATTATTTAACATTTTAGGAAGTATTAGTCAAGTAGTTTGTTGAGAGGAATGTGAGGTATAAAAATGGGAAATAAATTTATCATCATTCACAGCTGATATGATTATACACTATAAAAACAAATCAACTGGGGAGAAACAAGATGGCGGCATAGGGTAGACACCGTATATGCAGCTGTGAACAACTATTTCAGAAAAACCACGAAAAGAACACACGGACACCACTCACACCCACAGGACGGCTGGCTGAGTGAAAATCCTACAACCAGAGAAGAGTCTGAGACTCAGAGGAGTGGCGGAAGCAAAGTACAGAGGTACGGAGGCGCGCGCACGGGCTCGGGGAAGG
>PVJC01035061.1:0-18450 GCA_004026665.1 Murina feae
TCCAGGCCCTTTGCAGGGCATCGGGGAGCGGGTAAGAGGTGGCAGGGGGTCGGCGGCCTGCTTGGTGGGCTTCCCAGGCCCTTTGCGGGGCATGAGGGAGCGGGTAACAGATGGCAGGGCATCGGCGGCCTGCTTGGTGGGCTTCCCAGGCCCTTTGCGGGGCATCAGGGAGTGGGTAAGAGGTGGCAGGGGGTCGGCGGCCTGCTTGGCAGATGTCCAGGCCCTTGGAGGGGCATTGGGGAGCGGGAAAGAGGCAGCAGGGGGTCAGTGGCCTGCTTGGTGGGCTTCCCAGACCCCTTGGCGGCACCGAGAAGTGGGAAAGGAAGGTTGCAAGAGACAGGTGAGTGGGAAAGAGTTGGCGGCCTGCTTGGTGGCTTCCCAGGTCCCTTCCGGGGATCAGGGAGCAGGAAAAGGCTGGCCTGAACACGAGGCAGGGTTTTCCCTGCTTTCTGGTGGATGAAGGAAGATGGGCAGTAGGCAAGCTTGGGAGGCAGGCAGCACCCAGCCCTGGTCACAGCTCAAAAAAGAGAACAACATGCAGGGGAGGGCAAGAGTCTGAGAGATCAACATAGAGGGAGTGCCTGCTCCAAGCCTCCACGGTGTGCCTGGGGGCAGGCCCCCGGCAGGTAGACACACACAGGAGGACTGCTCTGAGCCTCAGATGTGGCTGGGGGCAGGTCCCCCGTGGCGACACACACACATACACACACACACACAAAAGGTGCCTGGCAGACTGGGGCCATCATAGGACATCCACTGAGGGGTCCCAGACTGTGAGAGTGCACAGGCCGGGCTGAGGGACTCCCTCCACCCCAAGTGCACAAATTTTTGTGCACCGGGCCCCTAGTGTTTTATAATCATTAATCAGTCTTTTACTATTAAACTTAGGTGGCCAATTGAGACAAACAGTTCTGAGACTGTTCTTCCTCCCCTGATTAAGACTGGGTGGCCGGTATTGGGGGAAATATCCCTTTAACCTTCTGAGCTTTCTGGACAGACTTGGTGACTTTGCCGGCTCCAGTGCCTTCTTGTCCACTGCTTGGATGACACCCACAGCAGCAACATGGCCCAAAGGAGGATAGTCAGAGAAGCTCTCAACACATGTGGGCTTGCCAGGAATCATATCAATGATGGCAGCATTGTCAGATTCCAAAAGCTTGGGGCCGTATCTTCTAGCTTTTTCCCAGAGTGATGATCAATCTTCTTTTGGCTCAGCAAATTTGTAAGCTTTGTGAGCTGAGTGACAACCAGCACAGGTGCTTAGCCAGCACTCATTTGGTCTGGGTGGCTCAGAAAAATCACCTGAGGTGGAAGCCAGCTGTTTCCATTGGTGGGTCATTTTTGCTGTCACCAGCCACATGACCATGGAGAATATCTTTGACAAACATGTTCTTGATATTGAAGCTCACATTTTCCTCAGGTAGAGCTTCAGTCAAAGCTTCATGGTGCATTTCAACAGACTTTACTTCGGTTGTAATGTTGACTGCAGCAAAGGTGATCCCCGTGCTGGGTTTGAAAGCATCAGTCTCCACTCGGCCCACAGGGACAGAACTATTATCACCAATTTTGTAGACATCCTGGAGGGGCAGACACAGGGGCTTATCAGTTGGATGAGTTGGCGGCAGGCTAAAATCCAGAGCTTCAAGCAGTGTGGTCCCACTGGCATCACCATCTTTACGGGTGATCTTCCATCCCTTGAACCAAGGCATATTAGCACTTGGCTCCAGCATGTTGACACCATGCCAAACAGAAATTGCCATAAATACTGCTGTGTCAGGGTTGTAGCCAATTTTCTTAATTTCTGTGCTGAATTCTTTAACAATTTTCTTACATCTTTTGGCCATAGGTTGGCTCAATGGAATCCATTTTGTTAATACCAATAGTCAGCTGTTTCACACTCAATGTGTAGGTCAGAAGGGCATGCTCACGGTCTGTCCATTCTTGGAGATACCTGCTTCATATTCACCAGCACCAGCAGCAGCAATCAGGACAGCACAGCCAGCCTGAGATGTGCCTGGAATCGTGTTTTTGATGGAGTCTGTGTGTCCTGGGGCAGCAGTAATGGTCACATAATACTGCTGGTCTCAAACTTATTTCCCCAGGGAGATATCCATGGTGACACCACGCTCATATTCAGCTTTCAGTTTATCCAAGACCCAGGCTTCCTTGAAGGAGCCTTCTCAGCAGCCTCCTTCTCAAATTTCTCCATGTTTTTTTGTTGTTGATCCCACCATATTTGTAGATCAGTTGGCCAGAAGTGGTAGACTTGCTAGAATCTATGTGTCCAATGATGACGATGTTGATATGGGTCTTCCTTTCCCATTTTGGGTTTGGTAGTTTTCACAACACCTGTGCTCTGGCAGCAAACCCGTTGTGAAAAAGCTGAACAATTATTATTTTAGAATTCCTGTATTCTTATTCATAAATAAGAATTTTATAAAAAGATGCTGAATAGCATGCCAGAGAATTATATTTTTTAAAAAAAGGAAGAATAGCATCTAAAAACATAAGTTAGAAAGAACTAAATGGAAATAGTGTCAGATGCAATATCCCACTGCCTGCGCATCTACAACTAACTTAATTCCTTCCTCCTCAAACCTGCTGTACCATTCAAACCGGTTGTATGAATGACATTACCATAAGTTGCTAAGCCAGAAACCAGAGACTCTTCCTGCTTCCTGAGCCCTCCATCCAATCAGTCACTGTGGCCTGTGGCCTCCATTTACTGAGTATTTCTCTCATTTCTTCATCACTGAGTTCAGGCCTCCAGCATCTCTCTTACATCAAATATTTACCGCAATAGTCTCCTGTCTATTGCCCCTGTTTCCCATCTTCTCATTTTCCTTCTCATTTTCTAGCAGCATTTTCCCCTTCTTTTTTTTTTTTATTTTTCTTTTGGAATTTTTTAAGATTGAGAAAAATCCAGGAGAAGAGAATAATTCATATTCTAATCACTCAGAATTAATCACTGTTGACATATTATTTACTTAGTGCCAGTTTTACTTCTGACAGAAAAATCACTCTTTTGTTTTTTAAAAATTAAAGGGCCTGCATTCCATATAAAGTACTGAAACAAGATAAAAGAATTACAAAGATGAAAGTTTAGAAATCACCTCTAGTCTCATATTGCAAGAATTATCATCGCTAAATTAGCAGACAACATTCTAGTTCTCTCTCAATACACAGTCAGTTAAAACTCAATCAACATCATCCCCATTCTTAGAATCCTTTAACCTTTCAATCTAATTATGAGAAAAATAGCAGGTGAAACCGAATTGAAAGATAGTTTGCAAAACATCTGACCAGTACTTCTCAAAACTGTCAAGGTCATAAAAATAAGAAACACTGAAAAATTGTCCCAGCCAAACTGTACATAAGGAGACAGGATTCTTCAGATACAGTGTGCTATCCTGCGTGGGATTCTGGAACAGAACAGGGATATTAGTGGAAAACCAGGTGAAACCTTATAAAATCTGGAGTTTAATGGATAGTAATGTGCTATTATGGAGCTCTGAGTTTTGACAAGTGCATCATGATTGTGTAAGATGTTGACATTAGAGGGAACTAGGCGAGGGATAGGAACTCTCTGTATTATCTTTGCTACTTTGTTGTAAATCTAAATTTATCTCCAAATTCCTCCCTCCCTCCCTCCCTCCCTCCCTTCCTTCCTTCCTTCCTTCCTTCCTTCCTTCCTTCCTTCCTTCCTTCCTTCCTTCCTTCCTTCCTTCCTTCCTTCCTTCCTTCCTTCCTTCCTTCCTTCCTTCCTTCCTTCCTTCCTTCCTTCTTTTCTCTCTCCTCACCTGAGTATATGTTTGCTTTTTATTATTGATTTTAGAGAGAGGAAGAGGAGAGAGAGAAAGAGAAAACAATAGCAACAAAACATCGGGTGAGAGAGAAACATCTATCAGTTGCATCCCTTATGCATCCTGATTGAGCCGAACCCAAAAGCTAAGTATGTGCCCTGACCTGGATTTGAACTAGAAAACTTTTTGGTATGTGGGATAATGCTCTAACCAACTGAGCCATCCAGCCAGGGATACCCCAAAAATTTAAAAAATTATATGAAAAACGTTACACAGAAAAAGAAAATCTTTAATGGTTATCTTTTAGCTTTATACTCCTTAGCTAAACAGACAAGGCTTTCAATGGTTTAGGGCCTGTCTTCTCTCTAGTCCCATTTCCTATAAACCTACTCACATTATTACCCACCCTTCACTAGAACTACATGTTGGAACTACATAATCATGGCAGGTTTTCCTTTGCAAATATGCTTTTCCTCCTGTGTTTACTTCATTTTTAGTGTCATCTTCTAATTTTTCTTTCCCTTCTATATTTTTCCTCAAATCTGTTTATTCCCTTTCCATACCACCACCCTGATGGAAGCCACCATCACACCTCATTGGGATTACTAAAATAGTTTTCCAACTAGTTTCCTTGCACCCACTTTTGTTTCCATCCAATATATCCTCTATTCATCAATTACTATGATTTCTTAAAGTACAAATTGAATTGTGTTTTCACTGGGTTCCCTATGTTCTTAGAATAATAATTCAATAATCTCTGCAGCCTTATTGCTGTAAGAGTTCAGGGGCAGCATTTCTATATCAGGTTTGATGATGAAGTACAGTGGTCAGAGAAGAGGTTTTATCTCCAAAGTTATACTTTTGTTGGTTGCCCTTGTCCCGTTTCCTCATCTGGTTATGTCCTACTGATTACTCAGTAACCATTTTATAAAAACTTTCCCTGATATATCTCCCTCTCTTTGTTAATTCTCACACATACCATTGGTTTATGTTTGAGGAGAGGAGAGGCTACTATTCTGTCATGGTTAAGAGATATTTGGCCTGAGTTTGAATTTTGTCCTACCTTTAAACACACACACACACACACACACACACACACACACACACACACACACACACTTGATTTCAGAGAGGGAGAGAGAAATAGAAACATCAATGATGAGAGAGAATAATTGATTGGCTGCCTTCTGCATGCCCCACACTGGGACACCGGGGATTGAGCCTGCAACCTGGGCATGTGCCCTGACCCTGAACTGAACCATGATGTCCTGGTTCAAAGGTCAACACTTAACTCAACCACTGAGCCATACCTGCTGGGCTGGCTCTACCTTTTAACATCTATGTGATCACAGGTAAGCAACCTGGTCTTTTTGAGTCTGTTTTCTTAAAAGTTTTTCTGAGAATTCAATAGTTATAAGTGCTTAAAACATCACCTGGAAACAGACAGGTTCAGAAATAGCTGTCATTATGCTATACTATATTCTTCGCCTTTGTGACCCCAGACACAAATACAACTAATGCATTATATTAGCATTGCTGGGTTTCTAGCGTCTAACAGAAATACTTGTTGAATAATTATTGTTTCCTTTGTCTGGAGTTTGCCTTCACTCTTTCTGCACCCTTCTCCATGTAGTTAGCTAATCAATGTGTGCTCAGGTCCAGTTCCACCGAAAGCCTCTTCTGCTCATGACACTTTCCTTTGACTTAGAGATTGTGCCGTGGCTTCTATTGTTCCCTCTTGGTTAGAGCAGCCTGTCTCTCTCATTAGATAGTCCTGTGAGACTATCACCATAGGCTCACTGTCAGTCAATGACCACAGGCTTAAAAAGAAGCTTCTGAAGGTGTCACATAAGTAAATAAATAAATATATTACTGGGTTAGTGTCTCCAGGATCACAGTGTTGTTTTGAGGATCAAATAGTAAGGTCTCAGTAATTTTCCTACCTGAACTGTCTAAAGAATAGTGAAATAGCCCTAGTTGGTTTGGCTCAGGAGATAGAGCATTGGCCTGAGGACTAAAGGGTCCTGGGTTCTGGTCCTGAGGGCATGTACCTTGGTTGCAGGCTTGATCCCTGGCCCTGGTTGAGGTGCAACCAATTGTTGTGTCTCTCTCACTCCCTTCCACTCTCTCTGAAAATCAATGGAAAAATATCCCTGGGTGAGGATTAACAGCAACAACAACAACAGTGAAAAAGGCTTTCTGATATAATACTGGCAATTAGTGAAGACTTAGAACTCAGTGATATCAGGACTTTTGGGTACAGGAAATGAAAAAGTGCTTGATAACTTTTAGGCGAAATGTGGAAAGCTGATAAAGTTGAGGAAATTTAAGGGTCACGTTATATCTATTTGAGTAAAGTTCTTCTGAAAAAAGGTAGGATAAGATTCTCAAAAACTTTCTCTTTTTAAATACATCCAGATATCTTGTATGTTGTTTGTCCATGGTAAATGTTTGCAACTGCAGTGGAAGAACACGAACTCACATAAATAAGATTGGAGCAAGAAAGAATCTTAGAGGCATCTGGTCCACCTTCATGATGAATGCACCAACAATTCTCAGAAGGTTTCAAAATGAAAGATAAAAATTTTTCGTGCATCAGGTATACAATTAAAAAATTAAGTACAACTTTTCTGGACCCTGAGGAGGGATAATTTTCTAAGCTCAGTCAGAATTATAATGACAGAGAAAAAGTCAAATTCTGGGTTTTCTTCAAAAATAGAGGATGCTATTTTTATATTCTAAGGCCCTCATTCTTTTAATTTTTATTTTGTTCTGAAATGACCAACTAGTCTTAAACACAACAAGAAATTCAGCTCATATCTTTCCCAGATGGCAAATTGCCAGCATCCTTTTAGGAAGTCTTTAAACATGGGATAGTTCTGGACTATTGGAATTGCCCCAGTGTGAACCTTCCCATCTATGGGGCAGTTTTGGAGTGACTTGTAATTTACTTCCATTTTCATTTTCATTCAACAGTACAGATTCAAGGCATATGATCATGAAAGACCAAAACAATTTAGAACCATTTTAATTTGATGGCTACTTCTCTCTTTTTTTTCTTTTTAAAAAATATTTTTATTGATTTCAGAGAAGAAGGGAGAGAGAAAGAGAGATAGAAACATCAATGATGAGAGAGGTTCATTGATCTGCTGCCTCCTGCAGGGCCCCCACTGGGGAGCAAGTCTGCAATCTGGGCATGTGCCCTGACTGGGAATCAAACTGTGACCTCCTACTTCATAGGTCGATGCTCAACCCCTGAGCCACGCTGGCCAGGCTGGTGGCTACTTCTATTGCAGAACGTAAAAATTGAGAAAAAAAACAAAAACAAAAACAAATAAATAAACCAAACACATTTTTTTGGCTCTTGTATGCCAAAGAAAGATGAAAAGAATAGATTATTTATTAGTAATGTGAACTTGTGTTTTATAACTAAGTCATTAGTGAGTAAAAGTATTTTTTAAGAAAATTAAAAAAATTAATATAAAAAAATCTATCTCAGATAAGAATCAAATATTCAGCATTTAAACCTTGGTTTTCTTTTCTTTTCTACCCTCTTTGTGAAGGAGCAGTCAGATGATTGGAACATTGGTTGACTACAAATTTGCATTGTGAGCAATACATTTATATCACAAATGCCAACTCAACATGGTGTTGTTCATCCATCTGTGTGCCAAACGCATGATCAGAAGTGGGCTGCGTTATGGGGAGAAAGAGTTAAGGTGTTGCAATTGTCATTTTTGTACCAGTGGGCAACCTCAGCAAAATTATAGAGAACTTTCTTCAAGTGAGATCAACTTAATCACACAGGATTATATTACTCTGAGATTTAAAAACACTTTTCATGAAAAAAGACTAAGAAAGTGAAATCTGAGAGTGCCAGCTCTCCCAGCAGGACAAGCATAAGGCCATATTGAGACTTAATTTTCGTTTGAATACTTTAAATAAGAATTTGGATTTACCTGAGAGCTTTAAACCTGATTGACAAAGCCCCTGAGGCCTTCTTCTCAGCTGCAAGACAAGAAGAATTAATTGGGCTAAATAATGGAGTCAATTTTGTTAATTCTTCAAGTAATACAGTTTCTTTTCTTTTTTAGTCAATTTGAGAGCTAAATATAACAGCAGAAAAAATCAGATTTACAAACTAAAGATCTTTCCAAGTGATTTAAATACTAAGGGATGACTGAGCAGCATAATGAAACCCAAGATTCAGAGGTACAGTAGACTACTGAATTTATTTATTTAAAAAATATTTTTCTGGTTAATCCTCACCTGAGAATAATTTTCCATTGATTTTTTTTAGAAAGAGTGGAAGGGGCGGGGGGAGGGAGGAGATAGAGAGAGAGAGACAACGATGTGAGATAGACACATTGATTGGTTGCCTCCCACAGGAGCCTCAACCAGGGCTGAGGATCAGCCTCAAGCCTGCAACCAAGATACGTGCTCTTGACCAGAATCAAACCTGAGACCCTTCAGTTCACAGGCCAACACTCTATCCACTGAAACAAATCAGCTAGGGTGACTACTGAATTTAGAAAACCCAAATTCTCCTACAGATTACTTATTTTTAAAAAAGTTCGCAAGTTAAATTTCACACAGTATTTAATAAATATGATCTATCCTTGATCATGGCATGTTGAAAAGTTGTCACTGTAGAATTTTGATCACATGATAAATACAAAGTTGTTACATCTTCCATTTTTATAGATAGAGAACTCTATTTCTTTTAAAAATATTTTTATTGATTTTAGAGAGGAAGAGAGAAGGAGAGATAGAAACATCAATGATGAGAGAGAATCATTGATTGGCTGCCTCCTGCATGCCTCCTACTGGGGATCAAGCCCACAACCCTGACATATGCCCCTGACTGAAATCGAATCCAGGACCCTTTAACCCACAGGCCGGCGTTCTATTCACTGAACCAAATCAGCTTGGGCTATTTTTAAATATTGAAAAATATTCGGTTCCTTTTGCAACCAATTAGAGAAATACTTGAAAACTCTGTGGTCTCCTCACCCCCCTTTCATGGACAGGAAGGCAACTCCAAGTTACTCAGGAAAGGGTATATTTTATGTGAAGGGCCAGATGTAGAGAAGGGGAAGGAAGACTACTGTGTTCAATAGGATTTATTAATCATGAAGCTGTGCACTATAGCCACTTCTTCTATAAAAGTCTAATTGACGTCAATGACTGAACATTCACACTCATTGCCTTTGATTTAAGTCTTATCTTGATTTCATCATACCACACACCACCTCCCTCCACCTTCAAACAATGGCCCCATCAAGCCAGTTCTGAGCAGGCCCCAGGATTACTTTCCTAGGGGAAAACTGAGCATTACCTCACTTCCTGAAAATGTGTCCAACAGAAACAAAACACTTCTCTCTATGAAAAGCAGGCAGCAATATTAACGTTTGCCAACTTGGTTGGTGATCCGCTCAATTCAGGGACCAGAGAATGTTTGTAGCATGGCTAAATGTGTACTAGTGTAGCCTTTGGAGGCTTTCCCCCCTCTTGTATATATTTTTAGCAAGTGAGAAATAGTGCTCTTTCATAATAAAACAGATGGTGGTTTGCACAAAATTAACATGATTTGGCTTTCACTAGGCAAAATGAAAGTCATGAGTGATGCAGTATTTCAACTCAAAGATATTTTATGGAACATTAACATATCAAGTTAGAAGAATGTTCTTTCCAACCAAAAATATTGATTCATTGAAAAAAACCTCAGTGAAATAGAATTGTTCATAAGTTATGATTGCTGTTCCCATAAAAAATATTTTCTGTTTAAATTTATAACAAACATTCTGAGGAGGAGAAATGTTTTTTCTATGTCCCATTTAACAACACAATAGCTTTATTTTCAAAATCTCATTTTATTCTATCTGGAAGACATATTATCTTATTACACAAAACAACCACTTCATCTCCACAGAAACTTATTATTGGAATATATGATTATAATGTTTTACAGAGGGTGTAAGGCATAACCCTCGTCAAGTTTAGACTATATGCTGTGCAGCTGAAACCTCATCTTTAGGAATGTTATATAGAAATTGCTTCAATAAAGTTATAAGCACAGTTCAATATTAAGACATTGACAGCATTTTAATAGAAATGTGATCATTTGTACTACTCCATAATGAGAGTACTAAATAATATTAATAAGCAATCCATCCTAATTGCTTCTGTTTAATAAAGAAATTTAAAAAATGGGAAAATATAAAATGTGGGATAAAATGATGGGTGTGAGCTTTGAAAAGGGAAAGTGTACATGAGGTGCAAATGCTAACGTGTGAATGCTGAATAGGTGTGGCAGGTCATTCCACGGAAACATTCTTCACACACTCTGCTGATGTTACCACACATGAACATGCCATGAACATTCCTGACCATGAGCATGTCTAAGTCTTTGACATGCTCTTCCTTCTGACTGCAGTTCCTTTCCTCCTTTTCCTCTACTTTCCTCGGACAAAATCTTAGGAATAATTTGGGTCTCACCTTAGGCATCCCTTCCTCTGAGGGCTGCCCCGAGGACCCCATTTCTCCGACTTCTGGTGACTAGATTGGTCTCTCTACTTTGAACTTCTGTTACACCCTAAGCCTCTCCATTTGTATGACCTCTTGTGAAATTTATTGCTGCTTATATTCTCTAAACAAGGTTAAAGAGTTGGCTGTCATGCCAACATTCTACATACCTAGTTCTCCTGGCACAGAACTTCGGGTATAGTGGTGCTCACTGTATGTTTCATGAATTGAATGAACAAATCTTCATTTGTATAGAATTAAGTATGGTCCTTCTGTCAGTAGGCTATTCATTGTTATTAAAGCAATACTTACTCATTAAATCGGAAGATGGATAGTTTAAAGAAGAAAAAAATACCATTTTCAGTTTAATTATTATATCTCCTTAAATTTTGTTTGGTGGATATATTTAATAAAGGCTCTAAGTAAGTTGAAAGCAATAACAAAACATATCTTAAAATGAAAATGATTCCCCCCCCCCCCCCCCATTTAACTGAAAAGTTTAAAGAGTAAACTTGACTTTGGGAATGAATGGTATGCAGTTATGAAGCCATGTTTCTTTCTTCTCTTTTATCACTGATGTCTGTGAGTTGACTTCATTCTTAGGCAGGGTCTCCCTACATACAGGACAAGTAGGCCACAGGTAGCTGACATTGCTTATATATGGCAACAAGATCAACAACTCCTAAATGTCCTCACTAGCACTTTTTTTAAGAAATATATTTTATTGATTTTTCATAGAGAGGAAGGGAGAGGGATAGAGAGTTAGAAACATCGATGAAAGAGAAACATCCATCAGCTGCCTCTTGCACACCACCTACTGGGGATGTGCCCTTGACCAGAATCGAACCTGGGACCTTTCAGTCCGCAGGCTGACTCTCTATCCACTGAGCCAAACCGGTTAGGGCCTCACTAGCACTTTTAAAGGTTACACACCCATCCAGGATTCATGATATAACCACAATAGTTGGAACTTTGGCCATCTAAGAAGGTACTTATCCAGTGTCTGTAGGGGGAAGATTCTCACAATAAAAAAGAGTTTGTTACCAGAAAAATGGGGAAACAGAGTGTGTGATGAGCAAACACCTTAGCTACCATGGCTTTCTGCCAAGTAGATACTGGGTATTCTGGAAAGTCATTCACATTGGCTCAGATCAGGCATCTTGCTTTTACTTGATTGATATGGAAGCTGATGGGAGAGCACTTTGATCATTTGCTTCCTCTCATGTATTGACTCATTACACAAAATATACATATAGGGATAGAAGAATGAAGAGGACTGTTAACAGTCCTTGCCCTGATGGAACTTAACATTCCCAGAAAAGAAACAAATATGATCATTAAAAATTATAATAAAGGCTGAAAGGGAAACAAATTTGGAAGTTTCCATGGAGTAACTCTTGGTCTTTTCATAGTGTCATCAGTATTAATGAAGCCTACCCTGATCTTTCTATTTAAAATTATGCTCCCTCTAAATTAGTGTTTCAGATTTCTTTGTATATATACCCAGAAGTGGAATCACTGGGTCAGTTCCATTTTTAATTTTTTTGAGGATCCTCCATGCTATTTTCCACAGTGGCTGCACCAATCTGCATTCCACCAACATTGCACAAGGATTTCCATTTTCTTCACATCCTTGCCAACACTTGTTTGTTGATGCATTAACGATAGCCATTCTGACAAGTGTGAGATGATATTTCATTGGTTTTAATTTGCATTTTTCTGATGACTAGTGATGTTGAACAGGTTTTCATATATCTATTGGCCATCTGTACATCTTCTTTGTAGAAGTGTCATTTTTTAAATTGGGTTGTTTGTTTCTTTGGTGTTAATTTGTATGTTCATTGCAGCATTATTTACAATAGCCAAGATATGAAGCAACCCAAGTGGCCATCAATAAACAAGCAAATAAAAAAGTTGTGGTACATATATTCAATGGAATATTACTCAGCCATAATAAAGAATGAAATCTTACCATTTTCAACAGCATGGATGAAACTAGAGGGTATTATGCTAAGTGAAATAAGTCAGTCAGAGAAAGACCAATACCATGTGATTTCACTTACATGTAGAATCTAAAGAACAAAATAAACAAACAAAATTAAAACAGACTCATAGATACAGAGAATATCTATGGTTGCCAGAGGGGTAAAGGTTGGGGACTGGGTGAAAAAGGTAAAGGGATTAATAATGTACAAATTGGTAGCTACAAAATATTCATGTACAGCATAGGGATTACAGTCAATAATATTGTAATAACTATGTACAGTGCCAGGTGAGTACTGGAAATATCAGGGGGAACATTTGTAAAGTATCTGATTCTCTAGCCATTATGCTATACACCTGAAACTAATTCAAAATAATATTGCATGTAAACTGTAGTTAAAAAAATAAAATAATACTCCCTCCTCCATTCTTCCTTGTTCACTTCCAATTTTTCTTCCTTTTTTTTCAGCCCTTCTGACATCCTAACATGATCTGACTTTCTAACTTACTCTATATTCAGTTGTGACTTAAATATTATTAAGTTTTTATATTTTGTTATGATTTATGATACATGTCCACTAGAATCTCCCTAAAGACAGGTATCAGGTATTTTTTTCTGTCCTCCCCCCTCCCACCAGTGTATCTTCTCATGCTTCAAGCATTCAAGCATAATAAATAGTTGAGATAAGGATTAGCAGAGAAGATAGGGGAAAGCAATGGCCTTGAGGTTATGAGATTTGGGCTGAGATTTGGCCTCAGGTCTTCTTGAGGCCTAAAGGCCCTGATTACCTGCCTCTCCTTTTCTTCTTGCCCCTAACTCTCTCCCTCTTGTTCATTCCTCCACAGCCTCATTGGCCTTGCTGTAATTTCTAAAACATACCAAACTGCTTCCTTCTTAGAGCTTCCCTCAGGCTTCTCTCCCATCCCCTCCACACCTGGTAATTTCTTCTTCACCCCTTTTAGACATTTGTCTAAATGTCACTTCCTCAAGGAGATCTACCTTGCCCATTCTCCAACCCATTACTCTAGTTACACACTCTCATTACATCTTGTACTTTTCCTCAATAACATTATATAAATACTTGCATAATTATTTTATTTATTTATTTATTTATTTATTTATTTATTTATTCTCACCCAAGGATATTTTCTCCATTGATTTTTAGAGAGAGTGGAAGGGAGGAAGGATAGAGAGAGGGAGAAAAAAAAAGAGAGAGAGAAAGACTCTGGTGTGTGGGCCAATGCCTAACCACTAAGCAACAACAGCCAGGGTAGGATAATTATTTTTTAATGTCTCTTTCTCTCAAGTTCATAATTCCCATGTGGGCTGGGACTGTGTTTATCTTATTCGCTGTCTAGCATAGAACCTCATGGTTGGAGTTTAATACATATTTATTGATTTAATGAATTAAGTAGAATAGGTTAAACAAAGCACAATTAGACTTGCCTTTTAGTTATTTCATTATTCATTTATAGACCTTTTATAGTCACGCTCATTTAATTTCTGTCTGCCCTTTTCCTTTAACATCTTTACTTTCAGGTTGTTGTTTTTTTTAATCCTCATCCAACATATGTTTTTATTGATTTTTAGAGAGAGAGGGAGGGAGACAGAGAGAGAGAGACATTGATGTGAGAGAAACATTTATCAGTTGCTTCCTGTCCATACCTTGACCAAGGATTGAACCTGCAACCTGAGTAAGAGCCCTGACTAGGAACCCAACCATAACCCTTTGGTATCTGGGATGATGCTTCAACTCACTGAGCCACCCAGCAGGTCTTTACTTCCAGTTTTAATGTACAGTTGACACTTGAGCAACGTGGGGGTTAAGGGTGACAACCCAATGTAGTTGAAAATCCACGTATACGTTTTGACTCTACAGTCAGCCTTTTACATCTGCAGATTCAACCCAATGCAGACTGAAAACACTATTTTCATTCATGGTTGGGAATATGTGATTGGAAATGCAAAAATACTGTTTTCTAATTGTGGTTACCTGATCCTCTGATTTGGAAACCCTCTGAGGAAGTGATGACTGTATTTGTTGGGAAGAAAAATCCACATATAAGTGGGCCCACCAAGTTCAAACCCAGGTTATTCAAGGGTCATCTATATTTTTCTTCATAGGCCTAGTGTCGTAGCCCTTCTTCATCCTTTTTCTTTGACAAGAGCATGTCCTATGTCAGGAGTTCTTGGGCCACCTGTGTCCACAAGCAGGAACAGTGCAACTGTCTCTCCTACTTCTCTGAGTTGGGCACAGTGTCATTCACCTAGTTTGGACCAATTTCTCTGCACAGGACTGCATGGCTCCTCTTCCAGAATCAATTGATGGCTTCACGATGCTAAGAAAAGTGCCTCCTCTAGAATTCTTGGTTTTAAATAAATACCCCTCCAGTCAAGAGGAGCAAAACTTGACAGTAGGAAACTACTGTGTGACCATATGCCACTCACTGGGATGGCTCGGCCAGAGAATGTGTGAGACCCTCTACAATGAAAAAAAAAACCAGCCAAAAAAGAGGTAGCACGGGGTAGCATGCTAAGGCCAGGGTTACTCTTTCTCAAGGAGAAAAGTCAAGGTCATTTTAACAGGAGAAACAACCCAGGTGAACAGAGGTTGAGGCACCAACCAGGTTCCTTTCTCTTTAGTGGGGCTTGGACCTACAGATTCCCTTCACAAGGAGTCCCTAGGAAGTCCATTGACACCCAGCTGAGAAACCTGAGTAAGTGCCCTGACTAGGAAGAATTGGCTGACCGAAACCAGACCAAGGCTGTGGAGAGAAGTGACATCCTTCAGCAGCGGCTGGGAGGGCCAATAGAGAGAGGATTGTAGGGGGACACAGGCAGCTAGAAAAAGAGTTTGCCTCATGTGGCTTAGTCAAGTCAGTTACACGAGGCTCAGCTGTCAGCTGGGAGACTTGGCTTCACAACTCCCACCCAGCTCTGGATGGAGCTCATAATACAGTTTTACGTAATTCTGCCTTTATCCACAGAGCACGATTAAACATGAAACCTGTGTGGCAGAAAGGGCTGGCCGCGGTTCTCAGTGCAGAGCTTTTCAACAAAGCCATAAACGAGGTGAATCATGGCTCACCCCAGCTACTCTTTTCTCTTGTGTAATTTTAATCCTCTTGTATATTTCCGAGCTAATCTCATCATTTCAGCTATTTGTCCAAACGAACCCAAACCCCTTAAAATTTCAAGGTAGTTTTTGTTACTACATAATATTTCATGCCAGGTTTCCCTATTGGATGCGGGGATGCCACAAACATCAGCATGGCTGGCAGTGTGAGTCCTCAGAGTCTCTCCTTCTCAGGAAGGAAGGCACATGGGTGGACTTCCCTAGAGGTCAGTGGCCATTCTTAAGTCTGAGAGGCTTCTCCATTGTAACATTTGAAGTTTTGAACGGAAACTTTGTCACTGGGGACATGGTTCTAGAAAAAAACCTTTATAATAGCAATTTTCAATCTTTTTCATCTCATGGTACATATGGCCTAATTACTAAAATTCTGAGAGACGGCAAAACATATATGCTTTGCTTATCTGACAAAAAAAAAGGGGGAGGTGTATAATTTGGATGCATTCACACCAGATGGCTATTGTTGTGTTGGCTGTTGTTATTTTTTTATTTGACTAAGGGAAAAGAGGTCAGTGCTCTGACTAAATAGTCAGTTATTGAATGTTTCAAAAACTCTTGCAGCACACCAGTTGAAAATCACTGCCTTACAATGATTAAATGTTCCAACTGAAGTGGTTTTAGTGCTAGATCAGAAACACTGAAGATAGGACAGCTAACAAGTTTACTGTTTAGGAGAAAAAAATAGAATAGAACTGTTACCAGTAAAAGGGTCTAATCTAACTACTTACTTAAGTTTTTATTTTACTTATTTATAGCCAAGTGGGAAGTGGATAATTATTTTAAAATATCTTTAATATAAGGGACTTTTATTTAACCAAAAGTATTGTATACCTTATTTTGGTATTTGAGCACATGTTTAAAACTTGGTTTGTAGTAAAATGTAGCATTTCCCCCCAGTGTTATTTCACATGGTAGAGTTGCACAAAAAAGTGAACTTTTGTATTTTATTACAATAGAGGCCTAAGAAAGATGACTAACTCTCCTTATTTGGAGAACAGGAAGTGGTCTAGGATTAAGATCCAAAAAAATCAAATTTGTTTGATGTTGCCAGTAGTAACCTGCCTTGATGTGGCTTCTTCAGATGCAAATAGAACTAAAAATTGTGACATCTACAAGTGGTGGGAGAGTTTGAGAAACATTAGTCAGAACCTGTTACCTGAAAGTTCAGCCTTGGAAGTTACAATTCCCAGGGTGTATGCATGGACTTACTGAATCTCTGCAGTTATTATTTCCTGGAGAAAACAGTTGTTTGAGAAGACCAAGACTAATCGAAATACAGTTCTGAGTATTCTTCCTAAGCCATTCAGATTTCTTTATTTAATCGCCGTAGCTACCTCAGCTCCTCTAGAAAGCAGTTTTCGTCTTTCTATTCATTGACTGAATAAGAGAAAAAACAATTTGCCACTTGCATCAAGATTATCGAGTGTTAGAACTATCGGAAAGGGGAGGGGGCACACTTTGTAAAGTATATGATTGTCTAACCCCTGTGCTGAACAGCCTGAAACTAATACATAATAATATTGAATGTAAACTGTAATTGAAAAATAAAATTTAAAGAATTCCTTAATGTTTCTTAAAGATATAAGGCTGAACTCCTCACTGACCAATAGAATTCAAGTTTTGGAAATTGTATTTTTAACAATCTCCCTAAGTGATTCTTTGGCATCCTAAAATTTTGGAATCATCAGTTTGTGGTATAGGAATGAATAGCCACACATAATGAATGCTTTAGTTTGATAGTAATACTATGACCTGAATTTATTTTCATGAAAACTAAAGCTGATTATTTAAGACACTGTTATTGCCTATTTCTGCTTAAAGAATTCTCTATAAAGATTATGACAACTCAGGGTAAAAGAGAAAATATAATTTATTTTAGCTTCCTCTAATCTTGAGCTAGAATATTCTAGACCAGTGGTTTTCAAACCTAACAGGGCATCAGATTCACTGGGAGATTTTGTTAAAAACAGATTGCTGGGCCCTATCACCAGAGTTTCTGGTTCCATAGGTCTAGGATAGGCCCTGGGACTTTACATCTCTTACAAGTTCTCACATGTATTAGTCCACCAAGGTTGCGATTGCGAACAACAGAGATTTATTTTTCACATTTCTAGAGGGTGGGAACCTAAGATTAAGGTGCTGGCAGAGTTGGTTTCTTTGAAGCTGCTCTACTTCCTTGAAGATGGCTGCTCTCTAACTACCTCTTCTTTCACATGGTTTTTCCTCTGTGATTTCAGAGAGGAAGGGAGGGAGGGGGGAGAGAGAGAGAGAGAGAGAGAGAGAGAGAGAGAGAGAGAGAGAGAGAAGAAGAAGAAGAAGAAGAAGAAGAAGAAGAAGAAGAAGAAGAGAAAAAAGATGGCGGCATAGGGTAGACACCGTATATGCAGCTGTGAACAACTATTTCAGAAAAACCACGAAAAGAACACACGGACACCACTCACACCCACAGGATGGCTGGCTGAGTGAAAATCCTACAACCAGAGAAGAGTCTGAGACTCAGAGGAGTGGCGGAGCAAAGTACAGAGGTACGGAGGCGCGCGCACGGGCTCGGGGAAGGGTTGGTACCGGAGGTCGTGGTTCTTTTCCAAAACGGAGAGAGCCACAAGCCCCCAGCGGCTCTGAACTCCAGTTCCAGGCGAGTTTCGGAGGTCCCACAGACACCCAGAGAAGGGGGACTGACTGGCACCAGGAGGAAATCCAAAACGGGTTTCTCTCAGCGTTGCTTGCAGCAATTACCGTGGGACACAGAGACCTGGTATCTCTCAACACAGGGCTGAGAAGTGCCATAGCTATTTGCTCCGCCCCACCCGGCGAACTCCCCGAGGCCCCGCCCCTCCCAAGTGCGTCAGAGGCTTCTGCAGCAACACCTCCTTAAAGATACAGGAGCCAGCCCCACCCAGTGGCCAGAGAGGGACTAACCTAAACAAAACAGATCCACAAAGAACACACTCGGGGCAGATGCAGTGAGCATAAAAGCTCCACTGTAACAACTCTTGCCCCATAAG
>PVJC01035062.1:0-18452 GCA_004026665.1 Murina feae
GGCAGGCAGTTGCAACAGAACCCTTAGGTTTGCTCAAGTTCCGTGGCTGTTGGCCTCCATCTTGGCTGGGTTAATTTGCATACAGCCGCTCTGATTGGCTGTTGGCCTCCATCTTGGCTGGGTTAATTTGCATACAGCCACTCTGATTGGCTGGTGGTGACGGTCACATTTGCATGTTTTGCTTTTATTATAGAAGATATTAATATATTTATATATAATATATTATTATGTATTATATATATATATTATAACATGAACTGATTTCTGTAATTAATCATTTTCTCTCTGTGGTTGAAAATCATTTGTACAGATACTTTCTTGTGTGGCAATTATAGCATAGATCATCAGTGTTCAATTGAGATAAGATCCACAAACAAAGGAATCTTCACTCTTAATCTCTCAGTCTCAAAACTGCCAGAACCAAATAAGTTATCTGTTCAGTCTCGATGACAATGGTATAAGTGACTTGCAGATCAAATTTGGGCTCCTGCTGTTAATTAACAGCCTATGTGACATACATAGCATGTGCCATCATCTCCCAATACAAACAGTTCAAAACTAAGTAACACTAAAAGTTTAATCTTGATTTAAAATAAAAATGAACACTATTGAGAACTATTCCTGAGAACTATTCCAGGACTCAGCTATGCCCAATTTGTTCAATTTTCCAGGATCCCTTGACAATTTTAAAGAATCTAAATTATTACACTCTGCAGCTGGGGAAGGGGAGATACTAGACAGAGAAGCAACAGAGAAGCAAGATCATGACCTTTTCTGGATGCATACCTAGGGTTGTGGAAAAGTCTTAGAATGAAGACTACAAAATTATAATTTAAGGAATTTACTTAACTATCTGAGGGCTGATGACTTTTCCAACAAATTCTCTCCAAATTTAGATAAATACTTGGACTCATCCACCTGTGCCTGCCTGAGGATTTATAAAGTTAATAAAGTTTCATATGAAATGTCTAGTCTTGTAACATTTTTCAATTTAAAAAAGAGAAACATTTGTCTAGGACTGGGAATCCAAGCTCCCTTCATCCTTCCTCTGGAGAATACATTTCTAATTTCATGGAAATTCTCAGCATTTATGACACTCTACAGTGGATTTTTCATGTTTTCTAATCAATAGAAGAAACTGAAAAGCATGTTTGTAAAGAATCTGTATTATGTAGAAATACTTGTTATATTAGCTAAGAAAGAGGTCACAACGTTGTATATGCTGTATCATTCAGCTTAATCATATAAACCATGATACATAAATGAATACATAATATATAGAAAGCAGGAGCAGAGAAATAAAACATTCAGGGTGATGCAACTATGGGCAATTAAAAATATTTTTTGCATTTTTTTCTTTTATAGTTTTTAGTTTTTGCACTTTTAAAGTTTGCTACAATTAGTATGTCTGACATTCAAAATTAAGAAACACCTCTCAAAAATATGGGAGACAGTATTGAACCGTGAAGAGTATGGCCTTCAGAATCAACTGGACCTTGTTTCAAATTCCAACTCTACTTCTTTAGAGTTGTGTAACTTTTGATGAATTCATTTACCTTCATGAGTCTCATCTCAATTGTAAAATCTTGGTTATAATACCTTCAGTTTTTGTGAGAATTAAGCTAATGTATACAAACTGGCTAGCACTGAATCTGGCACATAGCAACCATTTAATAAATTGTAGCTTTAATTACAACTATTAATATTAATACCAGTACAAAATATAAAGGACTGTGAGGAAGATGCACTCTAAAAGAGGGAAGCAATGGCACATATTTGGAAACAGAGGTTTCTCTTTAAAAAATATATTTTTTATTAATTTCAGAGAGAAAGGGAGAGACAGAAACATCAATGATAAGAGACTATCATTATTGGCTGCCTCCTGCAAGCCCCATACTGGGGGTTGAGCCAGAAACCTGGGCATGTGCCCTGACAAGGAATCGAACCATGACCTACTGGTTCATAGGTTGATGCTCAACCACTGAGCCAGGCCAGGTGGGCAAGAGGTATCTTCATACCACTTGTGGTGAGAATAGGAGAACTGTGAAATCAATCTCCATGCAGTGAGCTAGCTGGGTAAATAACATGTCATGAATAAGTGGTGTCTCAGGTCTGGATACAGAGTTAGGATATAATGACACCTAATATATGCCCTCGTCATGGGTAACATGTGACAGAAGAGCATGACCCTATAGTAGTACTGAGTTGCACTGAAGTGACATTCTTCTCCAGCAGCACTCAGTAGCCCATATACTATAGGAACAGAGGAGGAAGGAGCTCAGATTTTCTCTTGGTCAGAGTTTTTCTGGGCATGAAGGAGGATAAGAGGCTATAAGGATATTGGCCAGAAAAAGATGAAGTTTTGGACTACAGTATTAAGATTAACTAAGTCAAGAAGTTGTGGACAAGGCTGGGAGAGGTTCACAGAAAAAAGTACAGTCGTCAAGGGACTGAAATAAATTTGAGGAGGTCAAAGAATAGGGGTATTAAAAGTATCACAGAAATAGTAGAAGAATAAAAGCTTCTGGCATAATTGGAGGGAATCAATTGAAGATTATTCTGGTAGTTTCTGGTGATACCAAATGCAACCATGAAAAATATTGTTTCAAAGAGAGAGTGAGGGTAAGAAAGAGAGCACATCTTCACCCTTCCACATACAAAGAAGCTGAGGTTAACTGGTTAGTACTCTATAACCAGGATCAGCTGCCCTTTCTGTGGGGTTGCTTGTTTCTCAGGCAGCCACTGGCAGACATAATGAGCTATTCAACAGATTTAGTCCTATTTCAGCAGCAGCCAGAAACCAGAAAAGTGCTCTCCTGATCAGTCTGTGGCCCCCTCCTGCCCACCCCGCCCCCAACTGGTCTATCTGTCAGTTCAGCTTACTGACAGAGAAAAGGAAACTCCTGTGACCTTCACAGTGCAATAATGGCCAGAAAGTGTTTGGCTCATGTAAACATCATTTAAAATGTTTATATGGAATTTTAAAGAAACCCAGAGAGGATCTGAAAAAAAGCAGAATGTAGAGGTGAATATATCTTTGACTATTTCTCTGGTTACGATATTTGTTTATTTTAAAGTAAAAACCTCAAAGTATTTAAAATGCCATTGTGGAAGATAGTCATGCCACATATATGTAGTTATAAAATTTTCTGTGCATTATCAGGGATCAACACTTTCTTTATACAAAGATACACACCATATATTTTATAAACAATTAATTAAGGAAAGTGGTCTTTCAAATCTCAATATGATTTTGGGGATTTTTTAAGCTTATAGGGGGAAATGCATGATGATATGCTTCATCAATTTGAATAAGGTCATGTTCTCTCACTCATATAAAGTGTATTAAGGATATTTAGTCAGTGAGAAAGAATGACACATTTACAATTCTCATGTAGACAATAACGATGTTAAATGTGTATAACATAACAACCAAGTCAGTGGGATTTTTCAATTTATTTTCAATCAAATTTTCTTTGAAAATTGTAACTCATAAAACTGTATTTCATCAGTTACTCATCCATCTTAAGGGAACATTTTCCAATGAATAAAATCAAGAATGGAAATTAACCAGAGTGGACTATGTAATATGTGTGCCATGTATCACACCAAATAAGCCAGGAAGGGGAAAGTGGCAAAGTCATCCTTCAAAAGAGATCCAGAAGCATGACCGGGAGAATCCTGATTCCTCTGGAGTATCCCTAGTGTGTGGCTTTTCTTTTCTTATCCCTATTGTGTAGCCTGAGTCCTTTCAGCAGGCTCTCACTGCACAGGCATGAGCCCTGGCCTGGGCGAGATGGTGGGGAAGTGAGGCAATGAAGGAAATGAGTCATCTGTACAGAAGCACACATACCTACACAGGTAAAATGTCCACTGCTTCCTAGACCAAAGGTGAGGCTCATTCTGTGCACATTCTGTGGTCCCTTCTGAGAACAGGGTCAGGTCAGTTTTGTCCATTATTGTATTCCCAGCACCCCAAACTATTCCTGGCAGAAAACCCATGCTGAATAAAAATGTTGGGTGGATGAATAAATGAAAGAAGAAACACTGAGTTCTACCTGGCAAAAATACTGATGACCAGCCAAAGATTAATGAACACCTCTCACACATCTAGTCCTGTTCCTAAAAGACAGAAAGGCAAAAAAAAACAAACAAAAACAAAAACACCCAGATCCTCAGAGAAACAATGTCATCTTGTTTGAGAAACAAAGTGTACTTCTTATTGGTTTCACACTTTTGGGAATTCCTTATGGTATGTTCTCCTAGCCTGAGGTAATAAGGACTACTGTGAAGCAAAAAGTTTCTTATAATCTTCAACATTTTGGCCAAATATTGCACGTTTCTACAGGGACACTAAAAACTGAACTTGGCCCTGAAAGAGATCAGCAATCCATTAAATACCTAATCCTAGTTTTATTCCTTTAAGTCTCTGGATCTTCTACAAAATCCTTCCATAGTCCCACAGGCTCTAAAATTTCAGCAATTTATTCAACCCCTGTACTCTCCACATCTTGGCAGCATACATGTTTACAGGGAAGAATGACACCTATGTAAGTCCATTGATTCAAGGATCATCACTACTGGACTAGAAACTTCACAGCAGGTGGCATCTAGATAATTGCATAATGGATCAAGAAGACCTCAACTGGTGAATGGAAAGAAAGGGACACTGCAGGAATAACACAGCCTGAGTAAGGACTCCGAGGTGGAACATCACAATATATTGATATCAAATTGTTCTTACCACTTCCTAGTGTGTAAACTCAGGCAAGTTGACCTTTCAGGGTCCCTCATAAAATGGGAATAATAAAGCACCATTTATTATACAAGGCTGTTGTGAAGATTCACTGAAATAATGTATAGCAAAGTGCCTAGCTGGCCTAGTGGCAGATACAAAGTAAGGCCTCAAACAAACTTTGGTAAGAGTCCGAAGTAAAACAGTGGTTACCAGGGAGAAATGGGGAGGTATCACTTTAATGGAGACAGAGTCTCAGTTTGGGATGATAAAGTTTGGAGATGGAGAGTGCTGATGGTTGTACAGTACTGTGAATTTAGTCAATTGTATGCTTAAAAATGGTTAAAATGGTAAATTTTATGTTATGTACTTTTTACCACCACAATAAAAATGCAAAATATAAACAAAAATAAAGTGCAAGGTCTGCCTAGCAAGCAGCACATTGTGACTGAAATCAAGAGCACTTAGGAAGGTAGGCTGAGACCAGAAGCAAAGAGCTCTGAACATCAGATTGAGAAGTGTGAACCTGATCTACCCTAGTGCTCCCTGGGGACACTTGGAAGGGTTATGATTTGAATTGGAATTTAAAAAGATATAATTGATATTTATTTTTATAAAGATAACCCAGTTCTTGCTGATCTGGCTCAGTGAATAAAGTGTTGGCCCATGGACTGAAGGGTCCTGGGTTCGATTCCCGGTCCAGGGCACGCACCTCAGTTGCATACTCTATCCCTGGCCCTGGGTCAGGGCATTTGCAGGAGGCAACCAATAGATGTGTCTCCTTCACATCGACATTTCTCTTTCTCTATCTCTCTCCCTCTCCTCCACACTCTCTAAAAATCAGTGGGAAAATATCCTTGGGTGAGGATTATCAAATAAAAAAAAGATAACCCTGTGGATGGATTAAATGATTAGAAAATAAATTGAGGCTGAAAGGAGGGATGCCCATTAGCCTCCCACTATTTAAAGTGTGGTCCCCAGCCCGGCAGGATTGGTCTTACCTGAATGCAAAGTCTCAGCCTGCCCAGACCTTGTGAAGCAGAATCCTCGTGCTACAAGATCTTAGGTAATGCCCATAGCACATGAACCTTTGAGAAGCACTGGATTTGAAGACCAGAGGAGTCCAAATGGGAGAGGACTTTCAGAGGAACTTTGACAAAAAGAGGTGGAGCCATAATTATCAATATCTATGGACTTCCTACATATAAGCTAGGTTCTGTGTATTTCAAACACCACCAGTTAACCCTCAAAACAGCCCTGTGCAATAGGTGCTATTTATTCCCATTTCCCACATGGAATATTAATTAGCCACAAAAAAGAAGAAAATCCTGTCATTGGCAACAACTGGGATGTACCTTGAGGTCATTATGCTAGGGAAAATAAGTCAGACAGAGAAAGATAAACACGGCGTGATCTCAGTTATATGTGTAACCAAAAAAAAGAATAGAAATAGGGCAGATTAGTGGTTGCCAGAGGTGGGGCCTAGGAAGTGAGGAAAATGGGTGAAGGTGTCAAAGGTATAAACTTCTTAACTAATAAAAGCAAAATATTAAAATTAACCGTTTCTCTGGGACGGGTTAGCCATGCCCACCAGCCAATCAGAGCTGCTGTATGCAAATTAGCCCAGTCAAGATGGCGGAGGCCGCAGCCCCGGTGTGCAGCTTCTCCAGGGCTGCAGCCTCTGCCATCTTGGGAGCCTCCCGCCTGGGAAGGCATCCAGCGCCTTGGGCCTGCGGATGCCTTCCCAGGTGGGAGCCTGGGGTGGGGGAGGTGGGATCAGGCAGCTGGACCCCACGGCCCCTGCCTGGGAGGCCCACGGGGGTCTGGCTGGCGCTGCCGCAGCCGTAGCCTCAGCTTCCCCGGGCGGGAGCCTTCTGGGGCGCGAGGACGAGGCGGGTAGCCCGTAGGGTCAGTGGGAGCTGTGGCCAGCCTGAAAACTGCCCTCAGCCCCTCACCCAGGCTTTCCACACCCCAATGGGGTGAGGGTCTCCACTGGGGAGCTTGGCCAGCTTGCAAACAGACATTGGCCCCTCACCCAGGCTGGCCAGGCACACCAGCAGGTGGACATCCCCAGAGGGGTCCCAGACCAGGAGAGGGCACAGGCCAGGCTGAGGACCCCCCCCCCAGTGCACAAATTTTTGTGCACCAGGCCCCTAGTCCAGTTATAAAATAAGTAAGTCTTAGGGATATGTATAGCATGGTGACTGTAGTTAACAGTACTATATTATATATTTGAAAGTTTCCAAGAGAGTAAATCTTAAAAGTTCTCATTAAAAGGAAAAAAAAATGTGTAACTGTGTTTGGTATAAACTTAGTGTGGTAATTATTTTGTAATATATACATATATCAAATCATTATGTTGTACACTAAACCTGCCAAAAGTTCAGAGAAGGCTTGCATGGTAGCCTTACAAACTCAGACCTAAAATAACCATAAAGGATGGTCTGAAGTTAAAAACTGTTTAATTTAAAAACTGAAAGCAGTTCATTGTGGGTAGTCATGTCCTAGGCTAGAATCTTCCCTGACAAAGGTCAATTTTCACCTTAATTAAGCCTGTCTATTTTCTTTTTGCATCTATGGTAGCACACCTTTGGAATGTCAAAGTAATTTTCTTTTTCCAGGCCCCTCAAAGCTCAGGCACCACACCAGTGCAGAGACCACAAATCCTCTCACAGTTATTGAGTTAATTGTTGACTGTCAACTATCCTTTACCCACCTATGTATAAGACGTGTCTAAAATTTTCCTTTTCATCCAATCCCAGAGGTTTCCCCAGAGTTGCTTTCTCCTGCCTCTCTAATCTATCACCAGTGGATTTCATATAACCCACTTACATCTTCTATTTTGACTGTAATGTATAAAATAAGATGCAAAACTGCCCTTCTCTGGAGCATTTTCTCAATTCATTGAGATTTTGCTTCCTAGCAATTGTCGACAGTTTGGCTCAGATAAACTCACAAAAATTCTCTACAGGTTTGAATGTTTCTTACACTGACACCTTAAACTTACACACTGGTGTGTGTCCATTATACCTCAATAAAACCGAGAATTTTTTAAAATTAGAGTTGAAGTAATTTGTCTGAGGTTATATTGATAACCTGACAGAACTAAGATTTTAAACAGTCTGTAAACCTTTGCTTCATCATCTCCTCTGTACTGCTTTTCAAACCTCACTTTCTTTTTCTGTTATTAAACTCTGAGATGATTACACTAGAGGCTCTCTCTAAACTATTTTGGAGGTCTACCTGATGTGGAAATAGCATGTGAATAAGTGGGAAACTTCTGAGTTTTCTAGCTTACCATCACTCAGATTCAATCTTCTACATCTTGTCTCTCAGCCTTTGCCTGGGTTGTACATGAAGCCTCTAAAGAATCTGCTTCTTCATCCGTGATCAAATTGAGTGTCCCTTCTGCAACCCTGTCTTTCCTTTGAAGACCTCTATATAAACTGTGCTCTGTGTGCATTAAAATGTAAAGTCCCTCATGGAAGAGATGTCTTATTGTACTTTCTACATTCTAAAATATCTAAAATCATTCCCAATACACATAAATTACTGGATACATGTTTAATCCAAATTAATGTGCATAAATACAAAAGACAATATAGAAAATGTATTTCCTATCAGGAGAGTGCTTGGGGCAAACTATTTCACCTTAACATCTCTCTGTGCAAAGTTCATAGTGGCAGAATATGGTCCTACACACCCAGATAACAGAAAAGAAAGAATGGAATTTAGAATGCCAAAAATCAAAGGGATGTGGTCCCTGGGAGTCCAAGGACTTCAGAGAAGAAATGTTTCCAGAGAAGTCCAGCCTATTAAATGTTCAAAGTTAATTTTGTGTGAGGCTTATCAGATTTATCAAGTCTTACGCCATTTCAAAGAGTTAGAGGATGGGTAATGGCCTATGAAAACATTTATAAGATCAAGGAATTGCAAGTTTCTCACATATAATGGTTGAAGTGCTGTTTTAGCACTACCTTTAACTGTCCAGGGCTACCTACAATCAAGACAGGAATAGGGAAGGTCAGCACTGGGCTGATTTCCACTAAACGAACAAGGCATCTCTGCAGGACTTCACTTCTTTGAAATGTAGAATTGATCCGAAGTCTCTGTTGCTCTTATGTGCACATTATATTTGCTAGCTGAAATAGCTGGACAATGACAAAACCTTACACATTAACCCTAGAGGTATCTAGGTGACAAACAAGATTTTAAGTTGAATTCAGCCAGTCTGTAGAACTTAATGTTTTCTATTATCCCCAAAGCATGTCCTAGTATTAAACACAGACATCAATCCTCATAGAAGCCCTAACTTGTGAGATGGAGAAAAGAAGCTTCAATAACAGAAGAATGATGGGGATAATACTTCTGTTTTTCTTCTGGATGCCCTGTCTGACATTATCTTTCCCTGTTTCTTTCAATCTCTATTTCTTGGGCTAGCTTTCATTTTGAAGTGAGAATGCTCTACTGTAGTGTCTGGAAAGGAGTTCTATTTTTTCCAGCTTTATTGAGATATAACTGACAAATAAAATTATATTTATTTAAGGTGTACAACATGCTGATTTTATATATATGTACACTGTGAAATGGTTACCACAATCACGTTAATTAACATCCATAATCTCACTTATTTTTTATGATGAAAACACTTAAGGTCTACTCTCTTAGCAAATTTCAAGTATACAATACAGTATGATTAACTATAGTCACACTGCTATACATTAGATCTCCAGAACTTAATCATCCTATAATTAAAATTTTGTGCTCTTAAAAACTACTGCTTGTCAAGTCCTTGCATTTCTAGCTATGCCACTGTATACCAATCTCTATTTTCTATTAATCCACTAAATTTATAATATTCTCCTAATTGACTTTTTTTTTAATCTGAGAACTAACAGGAAGCATCTGTAGATTTGTATCATACCTCTTTTAGATCTTCTTTTGATTTCCCTTAGATTTAGTCTGAATTCTTTTAGGACTAGGATATATAAAAGTATCATAATTGAAAAGTTAAAGTACTGCACTTATTTCCAATTCATTCATGGAGTGCCTACTCTGTGCTGGGTGTGGCAATGCCAAGCATGGGAATCTAAAGATGAAGCTGCCCTGATCGGTTTGGCTCAGTGGATAGAGCGTCAGCCTGCAGACTGAAAGGTTTCGGGTTCGATTCTGGTCAAGGACATGTACCTTGGTTGCGGGCCCATCCCCAGTAGGAGGTGTGCAGGAGGCAGCTGATCAATGTTTCTCTCTCATGGATGTTTCTAACTCTCTATCCCTCTCCCTTCCTCTCTGTAAAAAATCAATAAAATATATTAAAAAAATAAAAAATAAAGATGAAGCTGACCTAAGTTCTGACTTCATGAAATTCACTGTCAATAATGGGAAGTGTTTAAACCAATACTTATAACCCCTCACTTAAAAAGAAATTCATCAAGATAAAATAGTTGGTGAATTTCAAAAGCCATGTCAAACTGGAAAATACTGCCAACTTTTTCAATTTAATTACCAAGAGCATGTTGCTGTCCTTCCCCTTTGAAATCACAAAGAAACTAGGGTAGGACTTAGGAATTTGTCTTCAGGCCCCTTGCTATTACAGTTTCTTGGATATTAAAACATCCTTATTATAATACTAGAGGCCCATTGCAGAAAAATTCCTGCAAGAATAGGGCTTCCTCAGCCTATTCCTGCAAGAATAGGGTTTCCTGAGCCAGAGAGAAGCAGAGAAGGGAGCGAAGCTCACCTCAGCGCTGCCTTGCTCCCTCACTCCCTTCCTTCTCTGCCACTTCGGCTCCCTCCCTTCTCTGCCACTGCCTTGGCTCCCTCCTGTTTCTGGTCCCCGCCGCTGCCTCCGCTCCTTCCTGTCTCTGCTGCTACCTCAGTTCCCTCCTTTCTCTGTCGCTGTCTCAGCTCCCTCCCTTCTCCACCACTGCTTCAGCTCCCTCCCATCTGCACTGCCTCATTCCCTCCCTTCTCCACCGTCTCTGCTGCCTTGGCTCTGTTCCCTTCTCTGCCACTTTGCTCCCTTCTGCAGCACTTGGCTTCCTTCTACAATGTCTTCAGTCTTCGCTCCATGCCTATGTATGCAAATTAACTACCATCTTCGTTGAGTTAATTTGCATGTCGCTCTGATTGGCTGTTGGGCGTAGTGGAGTGACACCAATTTGCATTTTACTCTTTTATAAGTGTATATTACTAGAGGCTGGGTGCACCCGGCCTGTGCCCTCTCCCAGTCTGGGACCCCTCAGGGGATGTCCACCTACTGGCTTAGGTCCACTCCCCAGGAGATCAGGCCTAATCTGGCAGTCAGACATCCCCCTGTCAGCCCGGGAGCCCTCGGGGGATGTCCACTTGCCAGCGGGGAGCAGGCCTAAGCTGTAGTTGGATATCCTTAGCGCTGCTAAGGAGGCGGGAGAGGCTCCCACCACCACCGCTGTACTGGCAGCTATCAGCCTGGCTTGTGGCTGTGCAGAGTTCCCCCTGTGGAGCACACTGACTACTAGCAGGCAGCTCCTGCATTGAGCATCTGCCCCCTGGTGGTCAGTGTGTGTCATAGTGACCAGTCATTCCCAGTTGTTCTGCTATTAGGGTCAATTTGCACATTACCCTTTTATTATATAAGATAGAGGCCTGGTGCATGGGTGGGAGCCAGTTTGTTTGCCCTGAAGGGTGGCCCAGATCAGGGTGGAGTTCCCACTGGGTTGCCTGACCAGCCTGGGTGAGGGGCTGATAGCTGTTTGCAGGCTGGCCATGGCCCCAGCGACCCAAGCTCCCAGTGAGGCTGGCTGGAAGCAGGTATCTGGGATTTATTTATATTCTATAGTTGAAACAGGCCACAGCCTGCCAGGGCAGGCAGGAAGTTTGGCTTCCTCCATGGCCGGAGCAACCAAGCCTCCTGCTTGCTCTAGCTCCATAGTTGCCAGCCACCGTCTTGGTTGGGTTCATTTGTATATAGTCACTCTGAGTGGCTGGTGAGCATGGGTTGGAGTGTAGCAGAGTGACACCAATTTGCATGTTTCTCTTTTATTAGTGTAAATTTTTATATTTAATCAATAAATCTGCCTTTAGGATGGGGTGCATACTCAAGCATACTTATTGAATTTAGCTTTATAAGTAGTAAGAAGACATATTTTTTAAATTAAATATAGTGGTGACATTAATTAAGCACTTACTATATCCCAGGCTCTATTATTATCTTTCTCATTTTACATACGAGGAAAATGGGGTTCAGGGAGATTAGCTAACTTTCCAGGCTGCCCTGAGAGTCAGTGACAGTTACCTGAATAGTTACTCCTTAATATACTGCCTCTCCATGACTTAGCATTGGCCTTCTTTCATAACCATTGTCCATCTGCCAATGCATTGTGTCATCTCCCACCTACCTTCCTTCCCCCCTGCCCTCCATTCTCCATCTGTGACCTTCTAGCTGACTAGGAATAAACACAAAAACCTCATGTTTCTCCCAATTCTGATTCCCCAGCCACTGACAAACTACTTTGAAGTTCTGTAGCAATCACATTTATGGCCAATAACCTTTCTGCAATTGATCATGTCCTTGAAACTCACCAAATATGATAAATATGCTGACAAACTGTCTAAACACATCATTGTCCTTCACTGAAAAACATATGAAAGTTTATTTTTTATCCTTGTGAGCCCAGTCTCTTGACAGTGATTTGTGAGACACAAGATTGAGCACTTGAGAATCTCTGCTCTACAGCAAAGAGTGACAGTCCAGTATATTTTGATACTCTAGACAGCATCAAGGCCGAAGTGCAGCAGCCCTCAAGCTTGGCAGGTGGTAAGAATCTTGAGGTGCATTCCATAGACTTCCAACTCTCCTCCCTCCAGTGGTTAGAGATAATGGATTCCAAGCTCCTGCTACACCTCTCTCCAACCCAACAGCTCTCCCAGATCCTCAGAGTGTTTATTACTCTCTTTATCCAAGTGAGCCATAGCATTAAATGAAGTCTAATTCTCTGAGACTCACTCAAGAACCAAGAACACATTGTCGAGAATACTGCCCCTGAAGTCTCCTAGTCATATATTTATTTATACAGAAAAATGTTACTGTCTGTCCTGAACCTCCTCTCCAAGGACATAAATTCGTAACTTCATCCTATCTATTTTAGCTACTTATTGATACTGGGCAGAACTGACAGAACTGGCTGTTCATTGCATTTTTTTTCCCAGGCTTAGTCAACAGATACTTTCTTCCCCCTATCCTGCTCATTTCCTCTCCCCTTTTTTCATCATTTTGTCACCGTGTTCCAATATTGTTTTATCTCTAAAGACTCAACCCAAGAATTTACTAAAAATGAAGAACAAGAAAGTGTAAAAGATAGTTCATCTGTTTAAAAAAAGGAGTAAAGAGAACTGAGCATTCTGTGACAGTGGTGCACAAGGACAGGCCAAGGCCACAGGCATGGACTTCTGAGATACAACCCAGGCTGCCAGGGTTCATCCTGTTCAAAAACCGAGTTGCTAACCAAGAAAAGCTTAGTAATAACTTATTCTTGACTTGAATTCTACAGATCTGCATAACACTTTAGAAACTCCTCTGCTATAACTCATGTAGGGATAAAACTTTATTGCACAATATATTAGAACTTATAGAAACTAGTCATTCACCCAATTCAAACACTTTATAAAAATGACCAAGATATACTGCAATTAAGTCAGAGGTTTATGTTATATTTTCTAGATTTTTACTTACAAGCCTTTACTGGCTCATAAGATAAACATAAGGTATAAAATTGTCCATTTTGGATTTACCTTATATGCAATATAAAGAGATGCTGGTATTTTTGAATTGTGTATTAAATAAAATTCCAATTATATTCATTGAAAAGAAAATTCACTGAAACTTGATGCCAAGGATTTCAGAAATTTGCAGAATCGCTGCCCTAGCTGGTTTGGCTCAGTGGATAGAATGTCGAGCTGTGGACTGAAGGGTTCTGGGTTCGATTCCCAGTCAGGGCACATGTCTGGGTTGTGGGCTTGATCCCCAGTAGGGGGCATGCAGGAGGCAGCTGATCAATGATTCTCTCTCATCATTGATGTTTCTATCTCTCTCTTCCCTCTCCCTTCCTGTCTGAAATCAATAAAAATATAGTTTTTAAAAAATTGGCAGAATGGGAAAATTGCTTTTTAGTGTTTCTTTAAAGAAAACTAAATTTGTCAAATCATAGGCAAGCTCATTTTTCTAGAGTGGAAAAAGATGGGTGCTCAGCAACATGGAATTGAATTTGGTCTGTGACCTAAATGATTCAACAGATGTTTCTTTCGAAAAAAAGAAAAACAAATTATGTTCTGAAACTCTTTTATTTAACTCTTCTCTGAAGCAACACACCCTTCCAGCTTCCTTGAAAGGAGAGGAGCCTCTGTTTACCACAGGTATAGTGGTGCTGGTCCCTCCCTGCACTTCGTCTCCAAAAACATAAACTCAGTTACCAAAGTTCATCCACTCAAAGACATTCAGTAAAGAGGAAGAGAGAAGAGATCTCTGGAAAATGTCATCCCTGTGCAGCAACATCTAAGAGCAGAGGAAGCCATGTCAACAAATCTCATTCTTAGTTTTGGGAACTGGGGTTGTTTTCCGTGGACTTCTCTACAACAGAGAAAGTGCTACACATATAAGGCTAGTCTCTGAACCTACTGGAGATAACCCAAGACCTTCAAACCTCCTGGAACCTAAATCACTGCAAACATTCATGGCCAGTTATCCTAGGAAGTTTGAAGTTGCAAGTACCTGCTGGTATTCTTCTTGATCACAAATGACTCATCAATCTTATTCCTGGAGAGTTCAAAAATGTCAGGGCCAGATGCTATTGCTCTCTTATATAAAATGGCTTACTGCAAATAACCCAGACTTTCTTAAAAGTCATTGTTCCCACAGAACACTAACACCAAAAGAGGTTGATAAGTATGAAGCATCCCTTGGTTGGGTATATATTTGGAAAATTCTAAGTTAAATATAATGAAGCATATTTCTTAACATATCAGGACTTTTCATAAGTTTAGGAGCACTGGGAACTTCCAAGAAACCTTCCCAGGTCTTTGTTTTGCTTTACCTCCCCATCCTTAAGTGCCTTCTATGGCAAGATGAATTTTAGCTTATAAATGACAGAAAGGATCTTTGAAAACCTAACAATAAATTCTTAATGATACCAGGGATCAAAATAACAGTCTGGAATACCCCCAAAGATTATGAAGGGTCCAGGGAAAGGGAAAGGTGGTAACTTCAGAGGTCATTATATTCTAGTTTACTGGTTTAATCCAAGGTGCTCTCAAAAAGGCCTCCAACATAACCTGCTCAAACATCTAGGACACAACTCTGAGGATAAAGGACTCTCTCCTAGTGTTATTTTTTTTAAAAAATTGCACCCTAGCTGGTTTGGCCCAGTGGATAGAGTGTCAGACTGTGGACCGAAGGGTCCGGGTTCAGTTCTGGTCAAGGGCACATATCTCGATTGCAGGCTCCTCTCCATTCCAGGCTCTGCTCATTAGGGTGCTTGCAGGAGGCAACCAATTGGTGTGTTCTCTCACATAGATACTTCTCTGTCTTTCCCTCTTTCTTCCACTCTCTCTAAAAATCAATGGAAAAATATCCTCGGAGAGGATTAAAAAACGAAACACTCAACTGCAAGGAGTGCTCACTTCGGTAGCACATCTACTAAAATTGGAAAAATACAGAGATTAGCATGACCACTGTGAAAGGATGACACACAAATTCATGAAACGTTCCATAATATTTTATATCAGTCGTATTTCAACAAAATAGTAATTTCAAAAAAGAAAACAGAATATTTCCTTTCAAGGTAAAAAATAACAAATGCAGTGATGTACATTAAAAATGTGTCTCTCTCAGAATTATATATGTAAAATAATGTTCTGCTTCGTGCAAAAAATATGAACCATAAATTAATATGCACTTAATTCCTAACATCTAAATAACTTCTGAAGCCAAGAACAAAGTAAAATCTGTTCACTAGGTGTACTACCACACTAGAATTCCTATGCTAAGGAAATATTCCCATATGGAATTCCAAGGATACACAAGTACAATTTGTGTTTCTATTGAGATATTTTTATAAAATGAACAACTTGGCATGAGACACATATGAGTCCTAATCAATTTTTGAAAATATATTTGTGAATTGGAAGTTATAAAATAATCATGGGGCTATAAAGTACAGCACAGGGAATAGTCAATAACATTATATTAACTATGCACAGTGCCAGGTGAGTACTAGACTAAACAGGGGGATCACTTTGTAAGTTATATAAATATCTAACCACTATGCTATAAACCTGAAACTAATATAATATTAAATGTCAACTGTAATTGAAAAGTTAAAAATTACATATATTTGTGGAACTGATAAGCTATACCTGGGAAAATGCCCCCTTTGAAAAAAAATATGCGAGAATGATTATAATGATTACATCTTAATATTTATATGCCTATTTTCCACATTTCATCAGTTTTTCACCACAGAGGTATCAAAGTTGCCAGAGAATCTAAATACCAAATTACATTTATTGCTATATATATGTGTGTGTGTGTGTGTGTGTGTTATATTTTATACATCACGATTTAAAGGAAATATATAAATTTATTTTCCATTTATGAGAATGTGATCATATGCACAACTAGAAATACAAAATTATATGCAAAAATTAACATTCAAGTTCAGTTCTATTTGCATTTGTTCTACATGCAACACACAAACTTCATTGATCTAAAATGTCTAATTTATCATAACCAAACATCTTTTATTTCCTTCATTTGATTTTATAATTCTCTCAGGGAAATGGGTAGAGTGCTACATTTAGAGTGATCAAATAGAATCTCATAAGATAAACTATAATTTGCATTTTAAATCTGTAGCTAGTGAAAATCAAAGACACCTGTAATCAGATATTTTTATTATTTGTGCTACACAATTCCACATGTATTTAATTAACAAGTATTAAGAGTAGGCTATGGCCATAGCTTGTTTTGTTCTGCAGACTGAAGGGTGCCAGGTCCATTTCAGTCAAGGGCACATACCTACCTCAGTTTCAGGCTCTATCCTGTGTGGGACGCAACCAATCAATGGGTCTCTCTCTCTTTCTCTCTCTCTCCCCCCCTCCCTTCCACTCTCCCACTCTTTCTAAAAATAATGGAAGAATATCCTCAGGTGAAGATTTTAAAAAAAGTAGACTGTGACTGCTGAATGATGTTATATCTTGAATTGTGCTTTAAACCTGACTGAGCATGTCTTCATTGTATGAATTATTGACTAATTCAGTATTATTATTTTAAAGTATAGCTCATCACTTAGATTTTCCCAAATCACTTACAACTTGCTGATCAATTTCAAAACACAGGGAACTCTTACTTTCATTAAATTATTATAAGTGCACATTAAAATATAAAAGGTAAGCATAAAAGAAAAGTCTAAAAGATAAAAAATGTTCTCTTACCCAAGAACAAGAGATGAAGAAACTGATGAGTGTTGTCTGTAGACACTAGAGAGTCTATCCAGAAGACCTTAAAAGAAACAGATGTTCCCAAATCAAAAACAGCCCTTATAGAAATACAAGGGAAGTTATTATCATGTAACTGCACATCCAATAAGAGGCTAATATGCAAATCGACCAAGCAGCAGAACAACTGGTCTCTATGACTCACACTGAGCACCAGGGGGCAGACGCTCAATACAGGAGGAGCACCGCTCAGCCAGAAGCCCTGAGCCAGGCTCATGGCTGGCAAGCACAGCAGCGGTGGTGGGAGCCTTTCCAGCCTCCGTGGCAGCACTAAGGATTTCCAACTGAAGGCTTAGGCCCCGGGAGAGTGGGTCTAAGCCGTCAGTCATACATCCCCCAAGGGCTCCCGGACTGTGACAGGGTGTAGGCCAGGCTGAGGGACCCCCTTAAGTACATGAATTTCATGCACTGGGCCTCTAGTCTACTCTATAAAAGCGAAATATTAAAATTAACCATTTCTCCTAGATGGGTAAGCCACGCCCACCAGCCAATCAGAGGGGCTGTATGCAAATTAGCCCAGCCAACATGGAGGCCGCCACTCACGGACCTGAGTAAACAGCAGTTTCCATTGCGGCAGGAGCGAAAGTGAAGCTGCGCCCGCTCCGCTTAAACTGCCTCTAGCGAAACACAGATTTGAAACAATGTAACAACCATAGAATCCTCGGGAGCTGAAGGACACAGCAGCCCGGGCCTAACCAGTAAAAGTAACAATTGTTTCATTATACAGCTGCGAGGTGAAGCAAAGAGGAGGCTTCAGTTAGAAGGCCGCCTTATAGGAACAGTGCATCAATTATAGAAGATAACCCCAGGCCTTAAAGGAACAGTATCAATTATAGGAGGTAAACCCTAGAAACCTGCGTCCAGCCAGCCTTGCTGGGACGTTGGGTCAATGGGAGCTGTGGGCATCCTTAAAGCCCGTCACCCAGGCTGGTCAGGCATGCCAGCAGGTGGGCATCCCCCAAGGGGTCCCAGACTGCGAGAGGGCACAGGCCGGGCTGAGGGACCTCCCGAGTGTACAGAGCGGCTGCAGGGCGGGACAGCGCAGGACCCAGGACCCGTGAGTGGGAAAGAGGCGGCAGGGTTGGAGGGCACCGGGAAGCGGGTAAGAGGCGGCAGGGGGTCGGCGGCCTGCTTGGTGGGCTTCCCAGGCCCTTTGCGGGGCATCGGGGAGCGGGTAGGAGGGGGC
>PVJC01035064.1:0-18454 GCA_004026665.1 Murina feae
GCTGCCTGTGCCTGGTGCTGGTCCCAATCTCTTGGCACCATCAGTGGATGTGAGCGACAGCTGCCAGCCTGATCGCCCTTAAGGGCTTCTCCACCTGCCCCTGCTCCCGAGGGGTGATTGGGGCAGCAGCCACCACTTGCACTTGCTGACACCGCTGACCCCAATCACTCTGTGCCATCACCAGGTGTGAGCAGGGCCGGCACCATCGGTGCATGGGAGTGGCAGCAGTAGGAGCAGGGTGCCGACAGACAGGTGACTGGAGGCTGCAGAAGGAGGGGCTGGGAGGGGGTGTGGAGGATAGGCCGACACCTGCCCTTGTGCCTACCACAGTCTCTCAGCCCACAATTCCTTTCAAGGTGCAAGAATTCGTTTACTGGGCCCCTAGTATGCATATAAGTTCTTCTTTCACACCTCCCATTCCTCCTTTCCTCTGAAATTCATTAGTCTGTTCCATGCTTCTATGTCTCTGGAACTATTTTTTTTTTCATCATTTTATTTTTTTTATTAGATTCCACATGAGTGAGATTACATGATACTTATCTTTCTCTGACTGGCTTCTTTCACTTAGCATAATACTCTCCAGGTCCATCCATACTATTTCAAATGGTAAGTCTTCTTTCTTTTTTATAGCTGACTAATGACCCAGTGCATGAAATTCATGCACATTAAAAGGGAATTAGGGGAAATATTTTAATATTGCCCTTTGCTCTTTCTATGTAATAGAAGTCAGAGATGAAAGAAAATTAGTAAAATGTATATGAAAATCTTCCTCCTGTCAGAATCTGGGGCATGCCATGGGAACCAGAGTCAAGTCCCCACCCACCCAAATGCACCTTGAAATCACGCAAGACCCAGACCTAGCGGGCCCCACCCCCATTGGGCTAGATCCAGATCCGGCTGACTCCATCCCTGTCAAGCCCTGGCAGCTAGGGGACGTGGCCTCAGGTCCCCTGGACCAGGATGGGGTGTGTGACTTGGGGTCCCCTGTCCTTGGCCAGGGGGTGCAGCCTGAGGTCCCCTGTCAGGCCCCACCAGGCGGGGGGGTGCAGCGTAAGGTTCACCAGCCCAGGCCAAGGCAGGGTGCTGACCTGAGGTCCCCTGGTCTGGCACTGGGGCAGGGGGCACAGTCTGAGGTCTCCTGTCAAGACCCATCAGGCAGGGGGTGCAGCCTCAGGTCCTCTACCCCAGCCCAGTGCCCTGCAGCCTCAGGTCCCTGCTGATTGCTTGATAAGGCTTGTTATGGGAATTCGGCCTCTGTTTTGGATGCAGCCATCTTGACCATTATAGTGTGATGGTCAATTTGCATATTCCCTCCTTATTAGATAAGATAGTATTCCATTGTGCAAATGTACCACAGCTTTTTCATTTTTTAATATGTTTTTATTGATTTCAGAGAGGAAGGACGAGGAGAGGAGAGAGAGAGAGAGACATCAATGATGATAGAGAATCACTGATTGGCTGCCTTCTGCATGACGCCTAATGGGGATTAAGCCCACAAACCAGGCATGTGCCCTTGACCAGAATCAAACCTGGGACCCTTCAGTCCCCAGGCCTGTGGTCTATCCACAGAGCCAAACCATTCTGGCCACCATAGCTCTTTTTTATCTATTCATTTGCTGATGAGCACTGGGCCTGTTTCAAGATCTTAGCTATTTGTGCTGCTATGAACATAGGGATGTATAAATTCTTTCTGATTGGTATTTTGGGTTTCTTAGGATATATTCCTAGAAGTGGGATCACTGGGTCAAATGGCAATTCCATTTTTAATTCTTTGGGGAAACTCCATACAGTTTTCCATCATGGCTGAACCAGTCTGCATTCCCACCAGCAGTGTACAAAGGTTCCCTTTTTCCACATCTTCACCAGCACTTGTCATTTGTTGATGGTAGCCATTCTAATGAGTGTGAAGTGATACCTCATTATAGTTTTAATTTGCATCTCTCAGATGATTAGTAGCTTTAAGCATTTTTTCATGTCTCTTGGCCATCTGTATTTCCACTTTGGAAAAGTGTCTATTTAGTTTTTTCTCCATTTTTTAATTGTATTGCTTTTCTTCCTTTTGTTAAGTTGCATGAATTTCTTATAGATTGCAGAAATTAACCCATTATCAGATGTATCATTGGCAAATATATTCTCCCATGCAGTAGACTACCTTTTCATTTTTTTTGATGGTTTCTTTTACTGTGCAGAAGCTTTTTATTTTAAAATAGTCCCATTTGTTTTTTTTTTCTCCTTAGTTTCCTTTGCCTGAGGAGATATATCCATGAATGTATTGTTACAAGAGATATCTAAGATTTTGCTATGTTTTTTTTCTATGATTTTTATGCTTTCCTGACTTACATTAAGTCTTTTATCCATTTTCAGTTTATTCTTGTATAGGGTGTAAGTTGGTGGTCTTGTTGCTCTATTTTGCATTTTCCCAACACCATTTATTGGAGAGACTATCTTGACTCCATTGTATGCTCTTGCCTCCTTTGTCAAATACTAATTGAGCATAATGGGTTGGGTTGATTTCTGGGTTCTCTGTTCTGTTCCATTAATCTATGTGCCTGTACTTGTACCAGTACCAGGCTGTTTTTATTATGATGGCTTTGTAGTATAACTTGATATATTGGATTGTGATTTCTCCAATTTTGTTCTTCTTTCTCAGGATTGTTGCATCTATTCAGGGTCTTTTTTGGTTCCATATAAATTTTTGGAGTATTTATTCTAGATCCCTGAGATATGCTATTGATATTTTAATAGGGATTACATTAAATCTACAGATTGCTTTAGGTAGCATGACATTTTAATGATGTTAATTCTACCAATCCATGAACATGGTATATTCTTCCACTTTTTAATATCTTCCTCTATCTCCTTTTTCAATGTTCTGTAGTTTTCCAAGTACATGTCTTTTACATCCTTGGTTAAGTTTATTCTTTAGTATCTTTTTTTTGTTGTTGTTGCAATGGTAAATGGGACTTTTTGTTTGTTTTTTCATTTCTCTTAGTGAGAGTTCATTATTGGTGTATAAAAATGCCATAGGTTTCTGGGTTTTAATTTTGTATCCTGCCACTTTACAGAATTCATATATTAAATCTAGTAGATTTTTGGTGAAGTGTTTAGGGTTTTCTATGTACAATATCATGCCATATGCAAACAATGAGAGTTTTACTTCCTCCTTTCCAATTTGGATGCCTTTTATTTTTTCTTCTTGTCTTATTGCTATGACTATGACTTCTATTACTATATAACAAAAGAGTGGTGAAAGCAGACATCTCTGTCTTGCTCCTGTTCTTATGGGAAATGGTTTTAGTTTTTAACCATTGAGTATGGTGGTGACTGTAGTTTTGTCATATATGCCCTTTATTATGTTTTTTTATGATCCCTCCATTCCCATTGTGCTGAGAGCTTTTATCAAAAAACAGTGTTGTGCCCTGACCGGTTTGGCTCAGTGGATAGAGCATCGGTCTGTGGACTCAAGCGTCCCAGGTTTGATTCCGGTCAAAGGCATGTACCTTGGTTGTGAGCACATCCCCAGTAGGGAGCATGCAGGAGGCAGCTGGTCGATGTTTCTCTGTCATCGATGTTTCTAACTCTCTATTTCTCTCCCTTCCTCCCTGTAAAAGATTATATATATATATTAAACAGTGTTAGATTTTATTAAATGCTTTTTCTGCATCAATTGATATGATCTGGTGATTTTTGCCTTCCAATCTGTTTATGTGATGGATCACATTTATTGATTTGTGAATATTACACCAGTCTTGCATCCTGGAATAAATCCCACTTGGTCATGGTTTATAAACTTTTGGCTAATATTTTATTGAGGATTTTAGCATCTATGTTCTTTAAGGATATTGGCTTGTAATTCTCTTTCTTTTTAGTGTCTTCATCTGGTTTTGGAAATAGGGTAATGCCTCATTAAAAGAGGTTGGAGGTATTCCTTCTGTTGGATTTTTTGGAATAGTTTGAGGAGGATAGCTGTTAGTTCTTCTTTGAATGTTTTGTAAAACTCCCCTGTGAGGTTGTCTGGATCAGAGCTTTTGTTTGCTTGATGTTTTTGTTTGTTTGTTTTTTTATTGCTGATTCAATTTCATCAGTAGTTATAGATCTATTCAGGTTTTCTGATCTTCTTGATTCACTTTTGGAAGATTGTATTTTTCTAGGTATATTTAATCCAGGTTTTCCAGTTTGTTGGAATATAGTCATTCATAGTATTTTTTTTATGGACCTTTGTATTTCTATGAGGTCAGTTGTTACTTCACCTCTTTTGTTTTTTATTTTATTTATTTGGGTCCTCTCATTTTGTTTCTTGATGAGACTGGTTAGAGGTTCATCAGTCTTGCTTATCTTTTCAAAGAACCAGCTCTTGGTTTTATTAATTTTTTTTTGTAATTATGTCACTTATTTCTGTTCTTATCTTTATTATTTCCATCCTTCTACTTAGGGCTTTTATTGTTATTATCTTTCTAATTGTTTAAGTTGTAGCATTAAACAAATTATTAAAAGCTTTTCTTGTTTTGTGAGGTAGGCCTGTAATGCTATGAGTTTCTTTCTCAGGACTTTCACTGTGACTCCTAGATTTGGGGTTATTGTGTGTTCATTTTCATTTGATTCCAGTACATTTTATTTCTTCTTTGATTTCTTTGGTAACCCATTCATTATTGATTAACATGCTATTTAGCTTCCATGAGTTTGAATGTTTTTGAGTGTTTTTATTGTAGTTGATTTCTAATTTTATGCCATTGTGATCTGAAAAGATATTTGATATTATTTCCATCTTCTTGAACTTGTAGAGACTTAGTTTGTTTCCTAATATGTGGTCTATCTTTGAAAATGTCCCATGTGCACTTGAGAAGAGTGAATATTGTCTAGCTTTAGGGTGATATTTTCTGACAATGTCAATTAATTCCATCTGATCTAATGTGTTATTCAGGATTACTATTTCCTTGTTGATTTTTTTGTCTGGACGTTCTATCCAGTTATGTCAGTGGGGTGTTAGAGTGCCTTATTATGATTGTGTTACTATTGATCTCTTCCTTAAAATCATCCAAAAGTTTGTTTTTTGGTTTGTGTTTTTTTTTTTACAAATTTTCATGTCCTGCATTGGGTGCATATGTTTACCAGAGTTATATCCTCTTGTTGTATCAGTCCCTTTAGTATTATGAAGTGGCCTTCATTATCTCTTGTTATGGCTTTCACTTTAAGGCCTATTTTGTCAGATATGAATATTTTTACTCCAGCATTTAGTCTAACTTTCAAGATTTGAGATCCCTCGATTTAACAACTCCATTATCCCAACTTCAAAACCAGTGTAAATGTAATTAAAACATCATGTCAAGCCCAGTCTTTACGGCTCAGTTGGTGAGCACGGACTTACGAACCAGGAGGTCATGGTTTGATTCCCAGTGAGAGCATATGCCCCGGGTTGAGGACTTGATCCCCCTTATGGCTATGCAGGGGCAGCTGATCAATGATTCTTTCCCATCATTGATACTTCTATATCTCCCTCTCCCTTCTTCTCTGAAATCAATAAAAAATGGATTTTAAAAATTACCATGTCAAGATGAAGGTGTGATGTAATAGCACCTAACATTTCATAGACAAATAGATAGTCAAATTGGGCAGGGAAAGCCAAGGACAGAGCTTTTCTCATGGCATATTTTGGAACTTTGTGTACTGTATATGAAAAATATATATTTCCCTTTTCTTACCACACTTTATTTGTAATGAAATTCATAACAATTTTCCAGTTCTAAAAGTATTACATGTCAATTTTTAAAGTTAAACTAAGTACTGATAACCACTGTCAAAACTGGATTCATTTCTTCCCAGTCTCTATGTACATGTTTATGACTTGAAAGAACTGAGGAAATGCATTATTTACAAGTCTATCTTGCTTTTTCTCTTTATCAAAAATATTGATATCTTTGAATATTTATCCATAATATTATTTAATAGCTACATAATATTTTGTTTTATCAGTGATGAATCATTTTACCAATCTTTTACTTTTGAACATCAAATTGCTTCAAAAATTTATATATAAAAATAGCTTCATCTGAATATTTTGGGTTTTTTTGTTATATTTTTCATGAAAGTAATATTACTGTGCCCAAGATTGTGTTTAATAATTTAACATAAATTAAAAATTGCCATTTAGAAATATTGTACCAATATTTATTCCCTTAGTATTTTATGAAAGGCCAGAGCTCAAACACTAGTTATTAAATTATGTCTAACATAATTTCTTATATTATACTATATGATATTAGAATTAACATAAAATTATTGCATTTGCTGTATCTTTAGTGCCTGTGTGCTTTTATAAGAGAAATGAATTATATCTTTGCATTAAATTCTTTTGGGATACATTTCTTTATAAATCATAAGCTAAGTTATATTATGATGGAAAAACATTCAGCCTCAAATCTTGATGCCTTACACAATAATAGATGTTTAGTTCGGCCTATTCTTTTTTCAATATCCACTTCACTCCAAAACTAGGCTAAGATAGCCACCTGTATCTGGAATACTGCGCAGCTCTTGACTGAGAGAAGAGATATAACGGTATCATTCAATGATTGTCAAGGCTTCCACTTAGAAAATCCACATGACACTTGCCAAAATATTTGTGCTCTAAGGCAATAACATGTCTATGAGAAGGTAAATATAGTTCTCCCATAGAGAGGATCTAGATGAAAGAAATAGTATGCATTTTGACAATACTGTAATCTAGCACATGCAGTTCATGGGATATATTAAAACGAACTCACTGTTTCTTTACTACAATGACTAGACCATTTAAATAAAGGAAATTCTGATCCAATGGCTTACTGCTTATCAAACAACCCAAATTAATAGAAACCTAATTAAGAGAGCCTTGCTGCTGGATCTAAATTAGGAAGTTCCACAAAAATATATTGCAATTATATTTCATTGAAAAACAAAAGAAGAGAATCATAGTAGGAGAATCAAATTATGTTATTTTATGGAATGCCTGCTCTGACTGAAGTAGTTTTGTAAAGTAATCAACCAAACTTAAACCTGCATTGACAGTCACACACACACAAACCCTATAGATATATGCATACATATATCTTGTATAATAAGGAGTTCATATGCTAATTAGCCTGGATAGCGGAACGGCCTTCCAAGACGACCTTCTGGAGCTACCTACGGGAAGGACAGTGGGTGTGGCTGCAGGGCCATGGGGCTGCGGGGCTGTGAGGCAGCCAGAGATACCAGAGTCAAGGCAGCTGGGGCTGCAAGGGCCGAGCCCCTTGCATGAATGTCATGTGTCCGGCCTCTAGAGTATTTATATAATTATACACTATAGACCCTTACATTTCCCAGCACTAATACATCTGACTTTCTAAGATAAATCTCATTTGAGCCAATGAGCCCTTTAATCCTCTTAAATCTTAGTAATAAGTGAATTATGAGGAATAGGTACTGCCACATTTCTGATAGAAGAAACATAGAAAAGTGTAGCCCTACTTCTGATGTACAGAGGTAAGCCTGTTTGAAAAAATAAAATAATTACAAGAGAATTAAGCACCATAAATTGGGTCTGAGTTGCTTGTCTCACTACATCCTAGTGATTCAAAAGGTGTTCTGATGCCAAATACAATTTCCTCAACTCTCCCATATTGGAAGCCTTGATGGAATTTCTACCAAGATAAATCAGGACACAAAATACTATTCTCTCCTTTCAACTATCAATACCCTAAATCTACTTAGGTTAACATTCAGCACCCAGGTGCAGCATTTGTTTTTCCCTCACATGGGCTCTGAGACACACATTTTCACATAATGATCATGTTCCTGAGAAGAACAGTCTATACCTAATTGTGCTGACAAATTCTAACACATGATAAACCATGCAAGAGAAAGAGGCTGACAACTGGAAGACTAAGAAGCTATATTTTCTTGTATAATAAAACCCTAGTTGGCAAATCGACCAAATGGCAGAATGACTGGTCACTAGGATGCACACTGACCATTAGGGGGCAGATGCTCAACGCAGGAGCTGCCCCCTGGTGGTCAGTGCACTCCCATAGAGGGAGTGCAGCTCAGCCAGAAGCCGGGTTCATGGCTGGCGAGTGCAGTGGCAATAGCCTCTCCTGCCTCCACTGCAGGTGGGTGGTAAGGACCAAGTGGTCTGGACTGCAAGAGCCCCAAACTGCTAGAGGGATGTCTGACTGCTGACTTAGGCCTGATCCCTTGGGGATAAGACCTAAGCCGGTATGCAGATATCCCCCAAGGGGTCCCAGACTGCAAGAGAGTGCAGGCCAGGCTGAGGGGACCCCCCACCCCAATGCATGAATCTTGTGCACCAGACCTCTAGTGTACAATAAAGAAATGCATAACTTAGATGTGGTAGCAATTAGCCAGAGTATCTGTTATTTTACTAATAAAACAATTTGGTTGATCTGTCTAGAGACTGTGTCATAGTAATGTTTCTAAGCTTTCTAGGAGGATAAATACCATTTTTAGGCAAAAATATGTGAGTTTATTTTATGTCTGACTCCAGACAGACGGGTTGGTCAGTATCAGGTTTAGACTAACTGGTTGTTCAATGATAATTTAGATTCTACTTTGTCAGTCACTACTCTCTTATGTCATTTAATCCTAACATCTATAACTTTTTCTAAATTACCCACATCATACCTTTTCTATGTGTCTACATCTTGATAACCTTGAAAACTCTGGACTATTTGGGGGAAGTTTCCTAAACTTACTATTGTTCTTGAAAGCAAATTTCAGTCCATTAGTAATGTCACCATCTAATCTAATAAAAGAGTAATATTAAAATTGGCCATTTCCAAGGGATGCTTAAGCCATGCCCACCAGCCAATCAGAGCGACTGTATGCAAATTAACCCAGCCAAAATGGAGGCTGGCAGTCATGGAGCTGCTAGAGTAAACAGACGCTTCCGTTACACCAGCAGTAAACTATCTGCTGGCCAGCTGGGCTTCTCCAGGCTCAGGCAACAACATATTTGCAACATTGTCTCAATTATAGAAGCCTCGGAGCTGAAGCAAACAGCAGGCCTGGGCGTGACTACTAAGACAACATTCTTTCAATTATAGAAGCCACAGAGCTGAAGCAGACAGAAGGCTTCGTTACCTGCCTAGGCCTTGGTTTAAAGAAACGGTGTATCAATTATAGAAGATAAATAAACCCCAGAAACCTGCTTCCAGCCAGCCTTGCTGGGACATTGGGTCAATGGGAGCTGTGGGCAGCCTGAAAGCCTGAAAACAGCCCTCAGGCCCGCACCCAGGCTGGCCACACCCCAATAGGGTGAGGGACCCTACTGAGGGGCTTGGCCAGCCTGCAAATAGCCATCAGCCCCTCACCCAGGCTGGCCAGGTACCCCAGTAAGGACCCAAAACCTGAAGGGGCTGTGGGTAGCCTTAAATGACCCTCAGCCCGTCACCCAGACTGGCCTCACTCCAGTGGGGTGACGGTCCACATTGGGGGGCTTGGCCAGCCTGCAAACAGCCATCAGTCCCTCAGCCAGGCTGACCAGGCACACCAGCAGGTGGACATCCCCAGAGGGGTCCCAGACTGCGAGAGGGCACAGGCTGCGCTGAGGGACCTCCCAAGTGCACAAATTTTTGTGCACAGGGCCCCTAGTTATACATAAATAAATTTATGTCTCCTCATCTACATCATTATTTATGAAACCCTACTTTCTCAAAATTCATATTAGGTCTATCAAGGAACATTTACCTAAAATATTATTGTTCTTAATTTTTAATAATATGTTATTTTGGGAAATGTACATGCAACACTGACGTTAATCACTCTCTGGCTCTTGACAGAAATAGCAACATTTTCACCCTTTTTCCGAAGTTGCTTCCAATATCCAATATGTTATACACTCATCAGTATAACATAATAGTGCTTACAGGCCATTTCTTTGTATTAAAACTAACGTTCTAGTTCTAAATACACTATTACTTATTTTTTATTATATTGTTCCTGAAGACTCAAATTTGGGCATGATGTATGTTTTAATCTTTTTTGGTTGCTATAACTAAATATCACAGACTAGGTGGCATATAAAACAATAGAAAATAATTTTTCATATTTCATGAGTCTAAAAGATTAAGTTCAGGGTGACAGCATGGTCTGATAAAGGCCTTTTTCTAATTTGCAGACTTCTACTTGTATCCTCATATGGTAGAAGAGGCAAGGGATCTCTCTAGAACAAGCATGTCAAACTCGCAGCCCAAGGGCCACATGTGGGCCACAATGAATATTTCTGCGGCCCAGCCAATATAGTGGTATGTAAGAAATGTTTTAATAAAAATTTCATGACTTATATTGTACAATATCCTGTTATACATAATTATTAATAATGAACTACAACATTTGCTAATGACTGATTACTATAATTATGTTGCATTCATTTCCCTTACTTGCCTTACCTGCAGGCGCACCATTTCTCTCCACTAATACTAGCAGCAAATATTTTAGCAGCAAATATTTTAGCAGCCGATTGCCACATCATTAGTCTTGTACTAACTTGTTTGGTGTGTGCAACAGGAAATAGTTCACTTTGGGAGAACAAAAAAAATAGGTTTACTTGCATTATGCTTATTAATTTGCACAGTTATTCAGTTAATGTTCTGATAAACTAATGTTCAAGAAAAAATATTAATTTTTATTAAAATGGTCTATTATTTTATTTTAATGGTTACTCATTTATTTTAGCCTTTTGTATTCAGAATGTCTCTATCGAAATCAAGTGGAAGTAAAAATAAATGAAAAATTGCTGGCAAACATTGAAATTTACAAGAAAACTGGGAATTGGAGTATTTTTTTCTATGAAGTAAAAAATAAAATAATCTGGTTGGTATGTAATAATGCTTTAGTGTACTAAAGTCATATATTGAAAATTGAAGCTTTTGTTTTTTTGCAACCCACATAAACTTAAACCTTGCTTATTTGGCCCTTTAGCCTTTGAGTTTGACATGCTTGCTCTAGTGTATCTTTTTTTTATAAGGGCACTAATCCCATTAACAATGGCTTTCCTTAATGACCTAATCACTTCCACAAGGCCCCACTCCCTAAATACCATCATATTGGGCATTAAAATTTCAACTTATGAATTTTGGAGAAACACATTATATAAGTGGATATAGTCATTATATAAGATCATATTGTAGGCATTTTCTTCATCTACTTCAACAATTCATTTTGCTAAACACTTTATGAGGATTTTAGAACATCTTATTTAATGCTAAGAACAAACATTTGAAGAAAGTGTTACTGTTATCTTACTGTTACCCAGATTTTTCAGATAAAGTAATAAAACTTCAGCTAGGTTTACACAGTTGGTAGACAGCAGAACTGGGAGATACAACTCTATCTTTCCAATGCTAGAAACTGCTTTTGATGACTAGATGATTTTACTTTTTGTGCATTACAGGATTTTTTAAATTTCTTTTTCACATTATTTATTTATTTATTTACTTACTTACTTATTTATTTAAAGCCTCACCTGAGGACATGCTTATTGATTTTAGAGAAAGAGGGAGAGAGAGAGAGAGAGAGAGAGAGAGAGAGAGAGAGAGAGAGAGAGAGAGAGAGAGAGAGAAAGTGTGTTAGAGAAACATCAATATGAGAGTGAAACATTGATTGGTTGCCATCCCATACATGCCCCGACTGGGGTCAAACCTGGAACCTAGGTATGTGCCCTGACCAGGAATCAAACCCACAACCTTTCAGTAATTAGGACGATGCTTCAATCAACTGAGTCACAGTAGGTAGGGCCATTTTAGGGTTTTTTCATTCACATTAATCAATTCATTTTCCCATCCTCAATGTGTCCCAATGACCTAAACACACACAAGCTTGGAAATTATTTAACTTACTAGGGGCCTAGTGCACAAATTCATGCACCTTGAAGGGGACTGTGGGCCATGAGGCTGCAGGAGGCACAGAGGAGGGTCTCGGCCCATCCTCTGCAAGCCTGCCTGGCCCTTCCTGCTGTGGCCTCCTGTTCCCTCTCTACCTGCAGCCCCGCCACCACCACCACCACCACCACTCCCACATGCTGATGGCACTGGCTTCCCTCTTACCTGCTGATGCTGTGGAGCAATTGGAGCTGGTGCCAGAAGCAGTGCAAGCGGGCCCCTGCACCCTCTGTGGGAGCAAGCAGCAGCTGCTGCCTCAATCGGCCCTAAGGAGCAGGGGGAGGAAGAGAAGCCCTCAGGGGCGATTAGGGCCAGCAGCTGTTGCTTGCACCCGCTGATGGTGCTGAGTGGGACTGGCGTCAGGCACTGGCAGTGGGTGCAAGTGGCGGCTCCAGTACCGGCTGTGGGTGGGAGGGCCGGGCAGAACGACAGTGCACAGGAGCAAAGAATTTTCACTAACCACCAGGGGCTCACCCTGATGACAGTGACTGGCACCCCACCTTGGTCTGGTGCCCCCGCTCACCTGCTCCACCATCCTGCCACAACCAACACCCACCATGTTCAGCACACCCACCCCGGTGGTCAGCACATGTCATAGCAACCAATTTTTTGGTGTTCGTTTGTGCGGTTGTTCCATCATTTGGTCTATTTGCATGTTAGTCTTTTATTATATAGGATTATTACTTTCTAGGATCAATTACACCCAGTATGTTGTCTGACCATTGAGCACAATTTTATCGAATATCAACAGATTTATCAAGCTATTTGCAAAGATGCATGCTAATTTATGTGGATTGAGGTGAAGGATTGATGAACAAAACACTAAACTATGTGGGGAAGGGGGGACTGGGTGAAGGGAGGCAAAAGGGGTGGTAAATGAGAGACATCTGTAATAGTGTCAACAATTAAAAAAAAGCTACTTTTAGGCTCAGTATAGAGTTCAAGAGTAGAGATAAAAGTACCATTCCCAGAAATACTCTCCTATTTTTTTCATGTTTCAAATACACATTGATACCATCTTTGGTAGTGTAAACATAAAGTAAAAACACATAATGAAAATGGAAATTGTAGGTTCTTTGAAAGCAAAATTGTATGAATTTTAAATTTATTATATCCACTAGTAGATATGTCATAGGATAATTCATTAAACATTTTAGGTTTTGATTTTCTTAATAATATAATTAAAATACATACATTCAAAGATTATACTAAGGAATTAAGAAAATGTATACATAAGATAGTAGTTCAGATCCCTGTATATAATAAGAAATCCATAAGTTATTAGTTTTTGTGCCATTTTTTCAATATGTGACAAACCAAAGTGTTTTTCTTTTTATTATTGAAACATCCTGATTCAAGAAAAATGACCAAGTTCAATGTCTTAGTATAACTTGTCTTTTATTTGTGTCTAATTGCCTCTTACTTTTTGAAAGCATTAAAAATATTAATTCAACTTATGAGAAAGGCAATTTCTTTGAATTTATCATTTTTCCCTCAGAAAGTGGGTTCAAGCAAGGATCATGGAATTTTGGACTTTAATAACTTCCAGCTACAATTAAGACATTTCAAAGTAACTTTAACATTTGAGGTAATTATAACAAAATTTCCAAACTGATTCCATTTTTATCTGCCCCAAACAACGTTAAGGGAAATGCTCATATATTTATCATATACAATTTCACCTCAAAAATAATCCAGAAAATACTTTACCTTATAGTTATCATTCACTACTCTAAAGTATATATGGTCAGTTGATATTTCAGAAGTATCTCAGAGAATAATGGTGATGGTCTTTCTGAAAAGAGAAAATCAAACTGCTAATTTCAGAGTACTGAAGTAAAACAAACCTAACATTCATATAGTGATCATATAAGGAAAATGAGGTGTCATAAGTGTATTAATTTTTGCCCACATTCAGTGCCACACCCTCAGGGAGAATTATTTGTACCTGTCACAATGACTTCATACTTCATAAAATAACTTGCTTTGTATGATGAAACAGGAACAGAAGTGACATGTATCTTGAGCAGAAGATTTTTAAAAATTTATCTTTGCTGATGAAAGTATTACAGATCCCCCTCCCCCCTTTTTTCCCCATTGACCCCTCTACCCCACACTCACCCTTCCCAAGACTTCACCACTTTATTGTTTGTTTTCATGGGCTATGCATATATGCATACAATAAGTTCCCTGGTTAATTAATCACTCCCCACCCACCCCCACCTTCCCTCTAAAATTTCCAGTCTGTTCCATGCTTCTATGTCTTCGGATCTATTTTGCTCATTAGATTCCACATAAGAGTGAGATCATGTGCTACTTATCTTTCTCTGACTGACTTCTTTCACTTAGCATAATACTCTTCTGGTCCACCCATGCTGTTGCAAATGATAAGAGTTCTTTCCTTTTTGAGCAGAAGATTTAAAAACCAGCTCATGTTTCATAGAATTTTAGGTTTCCTTTGCAATAACAACCAACAAAGTTCCAGAAAGGGCTATTCACTTAGGCTAAGTCCTAAAGTAAAGGTTATATGGAACACAGCCTAATCCAATCAGTGACAGATATATGGCAGGAAATAAGTATTTGTTGTTGTAGTCTTTAATATTTTACTGTTCAATTTAGAACAATCTATTCTATTCTGACACAGGGATATGATACCAATTAGCATTAATATATACTTAGTATAAAATATGAAACAGTTCTAAAGAATTGATATTTAGATACCATTAAATATTTATCAGAGATTTCTACTAAAGTAGATCAAGCTGTGTAATAGAGAACCTTGAGGGTATCTGCTTAAATAAATAAATAATACTATATATTTCACTTGTGAATTTTTAATACGTACTTCTAAAGTTCTTGAGGCTAATGGAAATTATTATTCCAAGTAGTATAAACACAAACCTTACAATCATGCACAACTTAAATAATGAACCATTTACTGAGGGATATTTCAATGATTGGTTCATCAACATTTGGTATGAATTACCAAAACATTGAATATACCAGGACTAGATATATTATATATAAACTACATTTATATTGATTTTCCCCTCTAACACTTAGACCTTTACAAACAACAAATGAATTTGAATATGAGTCCTAGTTCTTAACTTGGTTAACAATCATATAATATTGTGAAATTAGTTTTATTATCTACCTTAATGTCCTTTAAAAAAATTCATCGAATAAAATTGTGAATACTTGTAAGCTTTTGGCATTGTACTAGGTTCTGGATGACAAATACTAAATAAACAAAGCACAAATTGACTTCAAAGAGTTTAGCTTATAGTAGAAGTGGGTGACAAAAAACAAGTAAATGAGTAAATATATAATTCTATAAAGTGACAGTCTGCAATAATGCAGAGACTGACAAGGGGGCCCTGTTTAGATAAGGTGCCAGGATAGGAATTTATAAATAAATCAATTTTAGGTCAAGACCTAAAGGCTGAGACGCATAAAAAGAAAAGTGTTACGAAGACAAGAACATTTGAGAAAGCCATAGAAGAGAAAGGACTTGGAACATTCTAGGAAGAGATAAAATACTTAGATGGTCTATGTATAGAAAATATCTGAAAGGTAGTTAAAATATTCATAAGCTATGGCAAGGATTCTGATTTTAGTGTAAGTATAATGTCATGATGTTAAAAGGTGCTAAACTCCTAAACAAGAAGAAATTAAAGGAGAAATTTTAACAATTTTCTTGAGACAAATAAAAATGTAATGCCAGAATTTATGGGATATAGCAAAAGCAGTTTTAAGAAAGAAGTTCACAGACATACATGCCTACATTAAGAAGCAAAAAGCATCCCAAATAAACAACTTAACTCTATGCATTAAGGAACTAGAAAAGGAAGAACAAACTGAGCTCAAAGTTAGCAAAAGATAGGAAACAATAAAGGTTAGGGCAGAAATAAATAAAACAGAGAATAGAAAAAAATATAAAATACTAACCAAGTAAAGAATTTGTTTTTTTGAAAAGAAACAAAATAGACAAACTGTTAACTAGACTAACTTAGAAAAAAAGAGAAAGGGACCAAATCTATAAAATTGTAAGTGAAAACAGAGACATTACAACTGGTAATATAAAACTTCAAAAGATTATTAGGAGCTACTGTGATCAATTATACAACTACAAATTTGACAACCTAGAAGAAAAAAAAAAAACATTTTACAAAATTACAACTCTCCCAATGAGTAGAAGTCCAGAACAAGGATGGTTTTGTTGGTGAATTATAGGAAAAATCAATGTAAATACTTCTCAAACTCTTCCCAAAAAATCAAAGAGGATGGACTACTCTCTAATTTTACAAGGTCAGAATTATGCTGGTACTAAAACTGGATACAACATCTCTAGGAAAGAAAGTATAGGCCATTTCCCTTATAAATATAAAAATATTAGAGGCCTGGTGCACAAAAATTTGTGCACTTGGGGGGGGGGAGTCCCTCTGGCTGGCCTGTGCCCTCTCACAGTCTGGGACCTCTCGAGGGATGTCCACCTGCTGGTTTAGGCCTGCTCTCTGGGCTATCTGGCCTAAAATGGCAGTCAGACATCCCTCTGGCATTCTGGGAGCCCTCGGGGGATGTCCACTTGCCAGTGGGGAGTAGGCCTAAGCTGCAGTCGGACATCCTTAGCACTGCTGAGGAGGTGAGAGAGGCTCCCACAACCACCGCTGTACTGGCAGCTTTCTGGCTTGAGGCTTAGCAAAGCTCCCCCTGTAGGAGTGCCTTGACCAGTAGGGGCAGCTCCTACATTGAGCATCTGCCCCCCTGGTGGTGAGTGTGTGTCATAGTGACCAGTCATTCCCAGTCATTCTGCTGTTAGGGTCAATTTGTATATTACCCTTTTATTATATAGGATAGAGGCCTGCTGCATGGGTGGTTTTCCCTGAAGGGTGTCCTGGATCAGGATGGGGTTCCCACTGGGGTGCCTGGCCAGCATGAGTGAGGGGTTGATGGCTGTTTGCAGGCTGGCCACAGCTCCCATTGACCCAACATCCCCGTGAGGCTGGCTGGAATCAGGTTTCTGGGGTTTATTTATCGTCTATAATTGAAACTTTGTTGCCTTGAGCAGAGGCCACAGCCAGTCTAGGCAGGCAGTTTCCTCCTTTGCTGGTGGAATGGAAGCCTCCTGTTTGCTCTAGCTCTGTGGCTACTGGCCGCCATCTTGGCTGGGTTAATTTGCATACAGCCACTCTGATTGGCTTGTGGGCATGGCTTGGCTGGTGGGCGTGGCTTAGGTGTAACAGAGTGAGGGTCAATTTGCATATTACTCTTTTATTAGATTAGATTATCAATAAAATACTTGCAAATGAAATTCAGGAGCACATTAAAAGAATCGTTCACCATGATCAAATTAAATGAACCCCTGGGATGCAAGAATGTTTCAACATATGCAAATCAATCAATGTAATATGTCACATTAACAGAGTGAAAGTAATGAATCATATGGTCATATCAATAAATGCAGAAAAAGGCATTTGACAAAATTCAACATCCATTCATAAAAATGCAACAAATTAGACATAAAAGAAACCTATCTCAACATAACAAAAACCATACACAAACCCACAGTTAACAACATACTCAATGGTGAAAGAATAAAAATTTGTCTGCTAAGATCAAGAACACCCCTATAATGTATGTGGAATCACAAAAGACCCCCAAAATCCAAACAAATCCTGATAAAGAAGAACAAAGGAGCAGGCATCTCACTACCTGATTTTAAGCTATACTCTAAAGCTAAGTCATCAAAAAAGTATGGTACTTGCATAATAACAGACAGATAGACCAATGGAACAAAATTGAAAGCTCAGAAATAAACTCAAGCATATATAGCTAACTAATATTTGACAAGGGAGCCAAGAATATTCAACATAGAAAAGACAGTCTAATAAATGGTGCTGGGGTAAGTGGATTTTCACATGTAAAATAATTAAACTGAACTCATATCTTCTACCACTCACAAAAATTAACTCAAAATGGATTAAAGACTTACATGTAAGACTATAGGCATAAACCTCCTTGACATGAGTCTTGCTAATGATTTTTTTGGATATGACATAAAGCACAAGCAACAATCTAATCTAATAAAAGAGTAATATGCAAATTACCCTCACTCCGTTACACCTAAGCCATGCCCACCAGCCAATTGTCATTGCCACCAACTAATCAGAGCAACTGTGTGCAAATTAATCCAGCAAGATGGCAGCCAGCAGCCACAGAGCTGGAACAAGCAGGAGGCTTGCCCCTGCGATGGAGTAAGCTAAGGTTCCTATCTGCCTAGGCCAGCTGTGGCCTCTGCTCCAGGCAACAAAGTTTCAATTATCCTATATAATAAAAAGGTAATATGCAAATGGACCCTAACAGCAGAACGACTGGGAATGACTGGTCACTATGACACACTGATCACCAGGGGGCAGATACTCAATGCAGAAGCTGGCCCCTGGTGGTCAGTGCATTCCCACAGAGGGAGCTCTGCTTAGCCACAAGCCAGGCTGATGGCTGCCAGTACAGCGGTGGTGGTGGGAGCCTCTCCTGCC
>PVJC01035065.1:0-18439 GCA_004026665.1 Murina feae
GTGGACAGAGAAGCCCACAGGGCAGAGCTGGAGGCCTTGGGGGCATAGTGGGAGCTTTCACTGAGGCGGAGTGGTGGGCTGTGAGGAGAACACGGTTAAAACCAGAGGGAAGGTCAACTAAGGTCTAGGTGGATACTGGAGTTTAAACGACAAAGGTAAATACATAAAGGCCCCAAATAGAGCAAAAGTATTATTGAAATCAGAGTTTTGTGATGGCATGTATGTGTAAGGAGAAGGCTAGAATAGAATCGCCAGTTTTGTGAATGACTATGGCATCATTGTTATGGGAAGGGGAGAGAGGAAATGTGAGGAAGCTGTGGAAGTTATAGCACAACAGCAAATGGCATGAAAACAAAAAACTTAGTCGCAAGGATTACAAACTCTATGACAAGAGCTACTTGCAGCTTTAGCAAAATATAAAACCTTAAACGGAGAACAGAAATAAGGCTCTAAAGAGAGGAAGCCCTCAAAAACTGGGAAGTGGACTATAATTAATAAATTAATAAAGCATAGAATTCTAAAGATGACAGAATTATTATCAAGTTGATCTCTTTTTGGTGTGTAAAGAAGAGGATACACTAAACTAGGGGTTTTCTTAATTTTCAGAGGAAGAGATCAATGTGTCACAAGCTTTATTCCCATAAAGGCTTTTTGAAAATTTAACATCAAAGATGATAAGAGTAAATAATTTTTTTTTTAAATCTTCACATCTCTTTTAAAGGACCAAGTAATATATCCAGGAAATCAGGTTGAGTTCCTTAGGTTTCAACACTGTTATGTAAATCATAATAAAATAGCAATAAAAATAATTTTTAATTTAAAAATCATTGACCTCTCTTGGGTGATTCAGAACCGAAATGTTTTCATGGGGTTCTTACATGACTACTAGAGGTGTCAAGAATGTGCAATGATTTCCTGAGTTTTCTTAGCTCCCCAAAAATCTACTCATAGTGGACACTCATGTCCATAAATTAAAGTCTACTCTGCAATAAAAAGGAGTAAAGTGCTGGTACAAAAAACAACCCAGATGAATTTTTAAATCGTTATGCTGGTAATAACAAGCCTGCTACCAAAAGGGTACGCAACTGAATGAGTTTATTTATGTAAAATTCTAGAATGTGTACACTAATCTAGAGTGAGAAGTCAACGTCAGTAGTAGCTCAGGGACGAGGGAAGAATGTATTGCAAAGATGCATGAAAACACTTTGGAGGTGCTAGAAATATTCCATATCCTACTTGTGTCGGTGGTTTCCCAGGTGTATACATCTATCAAAACTCATGGCATTATGTACTTCAAGTAAATGCAGTTTTGTACAGAAATTATACCTGATTTATTTTTTAAAGTCAACTACATAATTATTTCAAAATAAAATGTTTAAAAACTCAACTAACGATGTAATAGAAATAGATTCGATGAGGAATTTTGCCAATGGTCTGATGAAAAGACAAGTTCTGCTTCCTAGAAGTGGCAATTTGAAACATGGGCACTTGGTATATCTTTCTTTGAAGAGCATGACCAGCCCTTCGGATTCTGGAAGTGTTTAGAAAGAGGCACCTCCTTCTAAGAAGCAGCTTGTTCACAGAGCTTCCATCTGAACAAACAGGCTGACATCCCAGGATGCTAAGGAAGAGCAGAGTCATTAGTTTGCTTGGTCATGTTTTGGTTTCCCCAGAAACGAGCTAACAGTGTTCCTGGTTCGGCTCTTGGCAGAGGATGTGACTGGAGGGATATGAGCTTCCCGAGCCTTCGCATCTGGCCAAACAAGGAGCCTGTCCTGCATCTTCCACAGTCAGCCACAAGCAAGTCATTATCACAACCTCAGTGCTCTCTCCTGCACATGCCGGACGGAGCCTTCTGTTTTAAATTCCCTGGTGAGGACTCCTTAAACTACTGCCAGGAAGGTCTAGGCAGTTAGCGAGGCACCCTGCACAGTTTTCTTCCACACAAAAGAGCAACTCAGAGTAAGCATTTCACCCCAAGCTACTATTTTCCCTCTCACAAGACTTTACGGGGTTAAGCAGGCAGACTCTGGGGTCTTTGCCCGGCCTTAAATTTTCAATGATAAAACGATGATAATAGTTTCTGCATCACAAGATTCTTGTGAACATTGAATAAAATAAAATATGTGAAGTGCTCAGAACAATGCCTAACACACAGAGCACTCAAAATATGCTAACTATCATTTAGGAAAGAAAAACTCAAGGTCTCCTGCTGAAAACAGCTGAGTGAAAAATGAGAGTCATGTTGGGAGACAAAGAGTGGAGGAAGGGACAGAGGGGACAAACCATCTCTGAAATGGAGGCTCATGTTTTTTCCAACCTACACAAAAAAGCCATATGAAATGCTCAGTCCCTGAAGGATATATTTGTCTTGCAACACATCAAAGAAAATTAATCTTTTTAAGGAAATCAGTTTTTAACCACTTTTTCTCCAGGAGTGTTTTCATTGAGAAACATGGTTTTGTTTTGATTGCTTTGCCTATTGTTCCACCAAGCAGCAAGGAAAGGTTCTTACACACACTGAGCAACCGGCAAAGAAGAAAGCATCAACACAGCCAATCAGATCAATAAAGAGGGACTCACTGATCTGATGGGAGAAACTGTTGGCTGACTGCAGGGCATAGGCGATTTTACATTGGGTGACATTGTTACCACCTAAGAACCAAGGAGTTTTGTGTGTGGTTCCCCCCCCCCCCCCATTGGAAGTATATGAACTCTGAGCATAACATGGCAATAGTTGAGACAAAGTAAAAAGTATTTCTGCACATGTGGAAAGGGAAAAGATCTACTTAACACAAATATAGCAGACTATAAGTTGACCTCAAATTGAATATAAGTCAGCAGTGTTCAATGAACCCAGGATGTGTAAATAGGAGCCTGAGGTATATGACTGGAAACTAATTCTTCTCAAGTTCCCAACACTGGCTAGCAACAAGGTGAGGAGTGCAGCTCCAAGAATGAGCCTGGTACTTCCCCAGTGTATCTGGTGTGAACTATGGAAGAAGTAGTGAGAGAGACTTTAGAAAGATACTGCTTTGCATTTCCAAGGTGGGTTGTTTTTTTTCCTTTCATTTTTTTGACCCAGTATCTATTCTTACAGAATTTATAATTAAAATATTGTTATTATAATGAGATGTATGTATATAAAACCAACCCAATAGATACCTACCAGGCGATCCCGGATTTTATCTACAAGAGCTGGATCACTCAACAGGAGAGTGGGTTCACTAGATGAATCCCCAGATATCAAACGAAGTTTGGCTTCATTGACTACACTAGAAAGTCCAATGGTGATAAACAATATGCCTGCAGTTCTGGCTTCATCAGAAACACTTTGAACATCTGGATTCTTTGGGTGGTCAATGCCATCCGTCATCAGCAAAGCTACTTTTACGCCATCTTTACGTCCTTCTCTCTTAAGTAGCCTAGTGGCATTGGAGATGGCATAATAAGAGAAAGTACCTTGCCCAATGAAATTCATAGCTTTGACCCTCTGCTTAAAAGTCTGTAGATCCTTCCAAGAAGAAAAAGGTGGGTCGATTTGGACAGAGCTGCTAAACTGAAGAGCTGCCAGTTTGATGTCATATTTCAAGGAGCGACCCGGGGTCAATTGGAAAAGCTTGTCACTCAAGCTGGCCACAAAATCTTTCTGTTTGTCAAAGAGAACAATTTTAGAACTTTCAGAGCTGTCCACTATGAAGGCAACATCTATGAAGCAAGTGGAGTCTGAAATAGAATAAATAGATTAGGCAAAATGCTTATACCTACTCATGAAACAACTTTACATAAGAAAAGCCCTGAGCTGATATGTTGTGTATTGTTTATTTTTGAGTGGAGAGAGAAGTGTAAAGGGGCACCTTATAGATAGGGCTTCAGGTGTAAAGAACTAAATCTCTTTGCAAGTCTATATGATCCTTTTCTCTTGTAAAATCATGCAAATCAATCATTTAAAAAATACCATGTATTCTGAGCATCTTCCCAAAGTGAAACCTGCTTCAAGTGGGAGGGGGGAAAGTGCATCATAGTTTACAAATTCAACAAACATTGGGCAAAGTTGTCTACAAGTAAATAATACTCTACCTTTTTCTCGGGTGAGTCTCATATTAGTGAGGCCCCTTCTTGTTTTTGAGTTTTGGAAAGTTTTTTTTAACTTTATGAAATTAAGAGAAAAAGTAACTACACACCTCACACTGTAGCTATGGGAAGGGAGAAAGAAACTTAAAAACAGGGAACTTAAGATTGAATCTTAGTCGCTCTTACTAGTTAATCTGCCTATGGCTTTGGGTGTGCCACTTAGCCTCTCTGGGCCTCAGTTCTTTATCCATAAGAGGAAAGTGGCATTCTCTCTCATGCCTATTTTATAAGATTACTGTGAAGCTTAAAAAAGATAATAAATGCACGAGTGCTTTAAAAACTCTGATGTTTATAAATATGCCCTATAAGTAGGTAAGGTATATTACTATCATAATATAATCATATCAAAGTAGAAAGTCACATATACCACATATATTAATTTGTTATTTGCATCAAATGCTACTGGTAAAAATGCATGTTAGTGTTTGAACAGGCTGAAACTAATGATTAAAAACAAAAATAATTTTTTTTTTTTTACCTTGGAACTCATTTGTCCTTGCAAGTAAATTGGGCTTTGATCCTTTCTTTCTTTGTCCATATATTGTTTGACCCATAAAAGCTGGCAAAATCAGGAGATAAAAGACAAAATGTCTGTTCCACATTTTGGTAGATGGTGAAAAATCATCTGCCTGTAGCACCTTTAATAGAAAAATCAGTTATAAATACTATCATAAAATATAATGCTTACTGCTTTTAATTCCACTCCAGCAGAACTGAAAACTGGCATGTGAATGGAGAAAAGAGTTTTCATTCATATTTATAGAAGAACATGCACATTGAGATTTTAAAAGTTTCTAATCCAAATAAATCATGGCACTATAACCAAACATTTATTAGTAAATATTACTATCAATCAAAGAGTTTCATCCAAGTAGTTTGAATTTCCCATTTTATTACGGGAAGCAGGAAGTTGGGAGAGTCATTTAACACATTTCTGACCCATTCTGGTGACTGGGGTTCAGTCACAGGATCTGCTTTGACATTTCTACATTCAGACTGTCACATGGTTGTTTCATTCATTTTCATTATAACCAATTCCTGACCAGCCCGAAACTTTTCCGGGCTGTGGAGAACCACTACATTTCAGTCTTACTATGTGTACTCACAACTTCCATGAGTTCAGAGGTCAAGTCAAAAATTAAGTTGACTTTTCTCTTTTCTACTCTTCTTTTGGAACCTGTATCCCCACTAGAGTTTCAACCTGGACCACAACTGCATATCCAATAAATCAAAAGAATATGAGAGCAAAAATAGATTTGTGCAGCTGTTCTTCCAGCTAATGAACCAAAATGGGACTCGAAATCAGGAAACACCCCTTCTGAACATGTGAACATGGGTAGATTAACAATACAAAGCCCAATCCTGTATTAAAATCTTCAGTCATTTCCATCACTCAGTATGCCCAGCTATACATGAAATAACTCCAAATTCACACGCTTGCCTCGTAAGAAAAGGTTCAGGTGTGGCTAGCTCAGTATACCCAAGAATGGATAAGAAAGCTTATTCTGAACCAAGGTTTCAGAATGTTTGCCTGCTTAAATTATATTAACTTCAGAAGTTCTGGGAAAGGAATCACATTTTCCTTCTTTGGCACCTTGCCTGAAGGGAATGGGAACTGGGAAATCATGAGTATGATTTTTCCAGGCTCTGAGTACGGAGTAGAAATATATGCAAAAGCGGTGAAGAATGAGATGAGTGACTGAAAATCTCTCATACCTGACAGATGAAGAAACGCCAAGGGAAGCAAAACTATTGGGTTGGGGATGAACCAATGAATGGCTCCATGCCACAGTCTGTTTCTCAAATAGGATAATCTAGCAGGAAGTTTATTAAGCTGACTTTGTATCCACATGGCTAAGCATCCTGCTAGCAAGCACATTGAGTGCAATTGACCAAGAGTCAACTACTCTTTAGACCAGGGATGCTAAGATGTGAAGACAGGTGGCTGTTAAAGGAAAGAACAAGAATTGTACTAAGGAAATAGGATATTCAGAGGACATCCCCTTGCTAACCAATGAGGAGAATACAAAAGGATGCTCAAATTTAATTCTGAAGATTAATGTAAGGACACAGCTATGTAGCAAAACACAGCTGCCATTGCATTTTAGGGGGAAAGGAATAACACCATGTCCCTGGTATTACATATGACTTTTCTTTTTGTTGAGCCTATTCCAGAAGGAACTTCGCATAGACTGAGAACTTCATCTCAATGAGAACAAGAGAGAGAGATTTTAAAGCTACATGATTAATGACCAAGATGACTCTCCAAATACCTAAAGGTTGTAACCACGTGGCGTCAGGAGAAGAAAAGCACTGGTTTTCTCATTTATAGGCCTCATTTTGGACTTTGAAAATGCTGGCTTTAAATGAAGACTTATCTTCCTCCAAAACTAAGCACCTGTTCATAGTTTTCTTGGGATATAATCATGAATTCCTAGCTGAACCTCTGATAGACAGTGTCCACTAATATAATTTAATCATTACTAATAATCACAATGTCTCATATTTTATTACTATTTGCTCTAACATTTTTTATTTAGTTCTCCCAAACCAAAGTCTGGTGTTCCTTTCTGTTCTCTGATATTGGCCATAGGATACACTTACATCTTTCCACTTTCCTTTTTTTTAGTTTTTTTTTTTGTTTTCCTGCCTTTCTGAAATCTTTATTAGTTTGGCATCTTAAAAACCCATTTATTTCTAATATTTACCATGTTTTATTTTGCTTCCATTTTTAATAATTCCCATCTTTCTCTTATTTAAATATCACATACAAGTGAAACAGGTTCCGGGGTAGGGGGGTCCATTTTAAGTGAAAGAAATATAAACCTCTATGTTTACTATTGGTTAAATTTTATAAATGCAAAAGAAAGGTTAAATTTAACCAAATGCTATATTTTTGCCTAAAATTTTGGTAGTAACTATTAGGATCAATAACTCCAAGAGACTTTATATTTTGTAATTTTCATAAATGAAATTATCTTTCAGCAGAGTTTAACAGTCTTATTCACAGTGCATCTCATCTGTATCTATCTAAAAATAAAATGATGTACTTTGTTCAAATTGCCATACTTGCCAAGTTTTAAAGTATTCTGCAGTTAATACTTAATTATAAAAATATGTTCCAAATTAAGAAAAAGATACCTCAAAGATATTAACATTATTATAGTGCTATGCAGTAGAATGTACATTAAACATTAATTTTTAAATAACTTTAAATAAATCTTAAATTTCTACATTTTAAAATTCTATAATGAGTCATATTTTTCTAATAATTAATTTAAAGTAGTAGAGGATAAAAATTTTTGATAAGCTTTCTTCACATTGTAAGTATGTAAACAACTTAATCTTCCACGGTTCCACAGTGGTCCTCTCTGATTACAAGTGATTAAAAGAAAGCAGTTATGTCTTACCTTATAAAGTTTGTCAGACAGGAACTAAAGACTGGTTAAGGAAAGGCAACAGCAAGGACCATCATTGGGGATAGAGTTGGTAGTGAATATTTCTCCGTTCTGTGGGAAATAAAAATTGTCCTTGCTTTGGATTTTCTGCAATCCTTTATTCATGTTTATTAGACTAAGTTAAAGCAAGAGTGGTCAGGCATTTGGCCAGGGTGCAAGATTTGGGTGGGATCAGTAAGTAATTTAAAGGAACAGTGTCCTTTCGGTACAAATCTATGTTTTCCAGGCTGTTTTAAAAACAGCTTGAGCAAATTTTTTACATTTTAGGCACTTACTGAGTCTACCTTCGTTTCTTATGCTATGTTCTTCACTTTCTATTTTTACATTTCTTTGCCTGGGGTATGTGCTCTGTTAGATAGTGGTTCTAAACAGCTTCGTGAAGGAGTATAAATGACTCCAGATTCAAATGCAAAACTGCAGTGTTTTCCAAGAGAGGCAATGGGTTGGTAATGATTGAAACTGGATGATGAACATGTAGAAGCTAATTATTCCAGTCTTTCTATAGTTCTGATTTTTGAAAGTTTACCTAATAAAAGGTTTGCACAATATATAGTGGAAGAGCGATCTAAATTTAGTCCTGGGTTCTCTCTGTGACATTGGGACCTCAGTTTCTCATTTATAAAAGGAGGCAGTGCATTTAATTGTTTATCAAGATCCTTTCAAACTGTAACATAAGAGGTAGGCTTACAAAGGTCAGTATTCTGAGGTTTCTATCCAGGAAAGGTATTCTCTGTAGTGGTTCCATTCTCCCTTTTTCCTATTTCCTACCTTGTGGTTACAGCCCATATTAAGTCGGTGTTTATCAACAATAAACATTTAACAATGTTTGTTGTATAAAACATGAGCCAAGAGGCCACTTGACCCCTACACAACTACCAGGGAGCCTTCTCTGTGGACAGTCTCGGAGACAGATATTAGCAAGATGACTAGAGAAAGCAATATACTTGTTCGTGCTATAATTCTTTTAAATCAGCTTTCTTAGGAATACATGTTAGCGTTTATGCATCTGCTTTCTGGAACAGTGGCTTCCATTGCATGAACACTTTACCAAGCTAGGTACTATGCTAAGTGCTTGACACACATTATGGCATCGAGCCCTCCAAACGCACAACCACCTGCCTACAGGAAGTACTCTAAGAATTCACTTTTGCAGATGAGGATGTTGAAGCAGAAAGGAGTACAGCCACTTGCCCACGGTTATGCTAATACTAGAGAATGCCGGAATGGGATCTTAACTCGGGACTACCTGTGCCCTGAGGCTCACTTATAACAACTCTTGCATCATTAAATTAAATGTCCAGGTGAAAACTTGGGTTTCCATCTTCTCCTCACCGCAAAGCAGTTCTTGAGGAAGTGAGGGAGTTTTGTGGGGCTTTGGTAATAGGAAGAAGGAACAGTAGGTGTATTGCAGAAGTAAAATGGGATTTCCCAGGAACAAACATATATATTTATATATTTACACATATAGATTTTACTTTATTTTTTTAATACTTTCATATATATATATGTTATTGATTTCAGAGAGGAAGGGAGAGTGAGAGAAAGATAGACACATCAATAATGAGAGAGAATCATTGATCGGCTGCCTCCTGCACACCTCCTACTGGGGATCGAGCCTGCAACCTGGGCATATGCCTTGACTTGACCAGAATTGAACCCAGGACCCTTCAGTCCCCAGGCTGACGCTCTAGCCACTAAACCAAACCAGCTAGGGCCACATATAGATTTTAAATGGCCTCTGGATGATAACCACATGTTGCACTTTTGTGAGATAAGAATCATGCTATAAAGAAGTGGCAATTTTCTCTGACTGGCCAGTCAGAGAAAGATAAATACCACATGAGCTCACTCATTTGTGGAATATAGAGAACAACATAGACTGATGAACAGGGACAGATCCAGAGACAGAGAAACAACAATAAGACTGTCAATCCCCAGAGGGAAAGTAGGGGAGGGTGGGGCTAAGGGGAGAGATCAACCAAAGGACTTGTATGCATACATATAAGCCAAACCAATGGACTCAGACAATAGGGGCATGAGAGCATGAGTGGTGGGGGGGGGGAGGGGGTGGGGGGTTATGTGGGGGGATGAGGATACATGTGTAATACCTTAACCAATAAATTAAAGTTTAAAAAAAAAAGTGGCATTTTTCAGAAGGTCAACTCTCTTTTTCAATTCTCTCTTTTTCATGTTGTTTTTTTTTTTTTTTTAACAACTTAAATAAGAATAGTGCCTCTAAGAAGCAAACAGGTGACTCCTGGTGGCGGGAAGAAAGCCCTCCTGTTTTTTATGTGTTCTGATGGGTGGAGGGTTGGAGTCCTTCCTGCTCATCTATCAGATAGGATCACCTAAAACCAAGGTTTTCCACCTCTCGTTGCCAGGTGTAGCAAAGAGCACTAAATTGATTGGGTAGATAACATAAAAGAAAATCTTGTGTTCTATCGATTTATATCTTGCAATTAACTTTGCTCCTAGAGAAATGGTGCACTATACTAAAGACTAAAACCTTAATCTTAATGGATGATCTTGAATTAGTCTGCAATTCGGCATGCACAGACCAAATAAGAGAGCATGGGTAGCGTTGATGACTAAAGAAAGGCAACTTGGGTGGAGTCCATGTTCTTTGGACAGTTGGTCTGAGGCATGGTTTTATAGAAGACAGACAGTACACTATTTTCACTGTTGCTCAGGGAGATGGATTAGAAGAAGTACCATGTTGAATGAATGATTATTAGAAGTAATTTTTTAGTGTTCATTGGTCACTTGAGAACCATGATACACCAGATTGCTGTCCTTCAGAACACTGCTAAACAGCAAATCCTTTTCAATTAAAAAAAATGTTAATACTCTACCTAAGTAGAATCTATATTGGCTTTATTTTTAAGTTAAATTTTGTTTTTATTTATTTATTTTTCTTAATCCTCGCCCAAGAATATTATTTTCATTGAATTTTAGAAAGAGTGGGAGGAAGAAGGGGGAAGAGAGAGAGAGAAAGACATTGAAACATTGATGTGAGAGAGACACATCTTTGATTGACTCGGGGAATCGAATCTGCAGCCAGGTACCTGCCTTTGACTGGGAATCAAACCCGAGACTCTTCAGTGTTAAGGACCATTGTTTTAAATACAGTCCAGGGCTATATTGGCTTTATTTGTTTGGGGACCAGTGCGAAGGTCTCCATTTCAGTAGTGATGATATTTGGGGGTCCTAGGATCATTTAAAAAGAATCAAAGTTTAGGGTGACTTGTATATATCAGAAGGTTTTATCTGCACAATGTTGCAGAAACAAATAAAAAAGGCTAGTAACATGTCAGTTTCCACTTGTATCCCATAGGTCTAGACCAAGATCAAGGTACAGTGAAATGTTTCACAATCTTTCTTCCAATTCACTCACTTCCCATACTGTCTTTAGAGAATAGTAAAGAACATTATCAAGAAGTGAGAAGGCAATGAAACCTCTTACCTAGTTTGGTTTGTTGTCAGAAGTCCTCTTCTGTTTTGTTTGTTTTGTTTTTCCAGTATAAAATCTTGGTGTAGTAGAATTTATAACATTTGCCCAAAGCTCTGAAGTTTCTGGGATTTATTATCCTTCTTGTCTTCAAGAATATGACTTGGACATTCTCTCATGTCATTCTTAAGGAAATTAAGAAACACCAAAATGCTATTGGTCTTATTTATGAACTTACAGAAGGATGAAAAGCATTCAAAGACAATAGGGAAGTGGAAATTGTCATTGGGAATCAAACGTAGAAAATGTGGCATTGCTTAAGTCTGGAGCAGCGTGACTCCAGTGCTCCACCCATCACCAAATCTGATGGAGTTGACTCTTCCGCATTCCCTCTACTCAATTAGTTTTGTATTGTTTACTCCCTGATATGTCTTGCTTCATTGTTTGGCACTTGGTCCCGGACTTGAATAATTGTGCCACATATGCAACACCCTAAATCACAGTGACAGGGTAATTTCCACTGTACCAATCTTATGACTAGTAAAATCTTTCTCTAACATTTTCCTTTATAATTGATATTTTATTCTGCGTTATTTATTCTTTACTAAGAGCAAATAATTTTATGCCAAAAAGACAGGGTGCTCTCTGGAAAAAATTACAACTTTCCTTTCTAAGAAATATCTGAAAGTGGGTAGGTTTTGTTCTGTCATGGGTTTGAATGTTCAATTTTTTAAAAAATTATTAGTTTCAGTCAGTGGATAGAGCTGTCAAGTTTTTCATGCAGAGTCATCCAAAAGAGAAAGATTAGGTCTATGTAACCTTGGACCAAATTCTACTTTTATTGAAGAAAATATTTTCTTTTTTTTTTTTATGTAGTTGGCTTTACTTTCAGGTAATAAAAAGTTTTGTGCTCTATCTTAGTGCTTTATTTGATTGCCCACTAGATGATATTTAACTTCCTCTTGTATTGGGGACAAATGATAGCACTGAATCTCAGAACTGGAAGGAAACTTAGATATCACTTTTATTTGATTTGTCCCTTTCACAGATGGCAAACAGAAGGCAGATGTTGTGACCCATCTGAAGGTCATACCAGGGGTCAGTGAGGGAATAAAGTTTAGATGTTTGTGAGTCAGTTGGCCATCTTTCGTTACTCCTAAATACCCCAGGAAGAAGCTAAGCCTCTGTACAATCCAGGTTTGTGCCAGAGCAGAACCACAATTGTTGGTCTATGGCCAACAATTTATGTCTGAAAAATATGGATTTTATTTCAGTGACAACTGGCTCAGGACCAATTACCTTGGGCTAAATTGCAGCATGCACTGAGTCTCACATGTCATTGTGTAAATCTTAATGCCTGGGCCATCCAAGGCAGTGTACAATACTTCCTAGAACCCTGAATTGAAGAACTTTCTCCTCTGGGTTCGTCTGAGTAGTTGGTATTGTTACACTGATTTCAGTGACCTGTGGAGCATGTAATTGATACATGATCAAAACATAGACAGTAAGATAGGTACATAGCATTGTCTTGAAGAAGTTTCAGAAACTCAACACCCATTTTAATTTTCTGGTCAGTCCATTTGAAATTTAATAAGAATATCCAACAAAGAAAGTTTTAAAAGTAACTCTATTGAATTCCTGGAACAAAAATGTTTTAAGAACATTAAATTACTTATTACCCCACATTATTTCAACCCATTACAACTCTGGTTTACAAACACTTGTCACTAATTAAGGTAATAAAGGCATTGATTTTCCTGAGTTACATCTAAATTATATTGTTTCACCTGGACAATAGTTTGTTTCATCTTCTATTCTTTTAAATTATGTACTAAAGGTAAACTACCCATTGACAAATTTTTTCAGTAAAAAGGACTTGAGGTGAATTAATATTTTTACTATTCAGGGATATAAAAAACTTTTTAAAATATTTTTTATTACTTTCAGAGAGGAAGGGAGAGAGAGAGAGAGAAAGAAACTTCAATGATAAGAGAATCATTGATTAGCTGCCTCCTGAATGCCCCTACAACCTGGGCATGTGCCCTAACTGGGAATGGAACCATGATCTCCTGGTTAATAGGTTCAACACTCAAGCCCTGAGCTACGCTGGCCAGGCTAAAAATCTTTTAATGACATAAACCCCTACACAAATATAAGGTACTATTAGATTTATGGTTCATTGTTTATATCCAGAACTATAGATTTTGAAATTACACATGTATAATTTTACTTAATGTATATAACATTTATTTAAGTATATATTTTCTATTATACTAAGTGATCAAATTCAGAAATGCCAGATATAACAAATCAGTGAGAACTGACATTGGGTAGTGTGAAACTATTGTTTGAAAAAAGATATTTGGGCACCACCTTGTGGGACTTTGTAGAAAGACATGGTGTCTTGTCTACAATTACTGACAGATTAAAATTCCTAATTGGCTCTGAGCAGATAGAATGTAAGTTGCTTTCTGCAAATTCTCAGGGTAGGGAAATAATGAGATGAATCAAAGGAGTGACAAAACTACTTTTATATAAGAATCAAGAAATGAAGTAACATCTGATGTAATCTGAAAATCATTCATTTAATAAACATTAATTTAGTTTCTATTATGGAGAGGCATTGGATAGAAAACAAATAAAATAAGATCCAGTCTCTTCAACACAGTGGAGGAGATAGGCAAGTAAAAGGCAATGGCAAATTTTACCCCCCCAAATTTTTTTTAAGTAATCAAATATCAAACTCTAGTTGATGGTACCATGCTGAAGTGTTTGGGAGCCAATTGTATTGGTGTCTGCAACTTATTTTGCAATGCATCATAGAAGAAGAAGATGGGTAGTGAGATGGATAGATGAATAAACATATGATACAGAAGATATGTCAATTATATGTCCAATGTTATTTGCAGAACAAAGGTACTGGAATTTGCTGTATCATTCTGTCAACTTTTATGTATGCTTGAAAATCCTATATAATAAAAGGGTAATATGCAAATTGACCCTAATAGCAGAACAACTTAGAATGACTGGTCACTAACCACCAGGGGGCAGACGCTCAATGAAGAAGCTGCCCCATGGTGGTCAGTGCACTCCCACAGGGGGAGATCTGCTCAGCCACAAGCCAGGCCTCTCCCACCTCCTCAGCAGTGCTAAGGATGTCCAACTGCAGCTTTGACCTGCTCCCCGCTGGCAAGTGGACATCCCCTGAGGGGTCTTGGGCTGCCAGAGCAATGTCTGACTACCAGCTTAGTCCCGATCCCCTCCAGGGAGCAGGCCTAAGCCAGCAGGTGGACATCCCCTAAGGGGTCCCAGACTGGAAGAGGGCACAGGAGGCCGGACTGAGAGACTGCCCCTCCCCACCCCCGAGTGCACAAATTTTTGTGTACTGGGACTCTAGTTTTAATAATAAAGTATTAGAGAAAAAAAGGCAATGGCAGTGTAGTGTGATACTACCTATACATAAGACCTGCAGAGCAGGCACCAGCCTGTACTATACCACGGAGATTAGAAGAGCAGGCACCAGAGAGTAAGTTTATGTCATGTTAAAGGCTTAGAACTTATCTTGAGGGCAATGAGGAAGCATGAAACAATTTTAAACAGAGGAGTGACATGATCACATTTTCATATTAGAAAACTCACTCTGGTGACTTTGTGAAGAATTAATTCCAGGAAAGCAAGCCTAGAGACCGAGAGACCTACCAGGAACCTTACTAAAATGCCAATGAGAGCCAATAAGGCTCTCAAGACCAGCAGTGGGATTGAAAAGAAGTGAATAATTTTGAGAAATACTTAGGAAGCAGTTAATTGGCCTAGAAAAGAGAAGGAAATGAAGAAGGACAGTACCCAGTGGTTTTCTGAAAAGTATTTAACAGTTGGCTCTCTGGAAAAAAAAAAAAAAGTGTGTGTGTGTATGTGATCATAAGTTTATTATAAATGCTACTGATAGAAAGGGGTATGTAGTATACAAGCAATAACAAAATATACATTATCCTCTATTGATTCTCACAGAACACTTTCATCGATTTTTGCCAAATTCTCGTATCCTTATTAAACTATGATTGCATGATGAATGACTGTAGTTCCAACAGGAAGGTTGATTGACATTTCCATTTTCTTTAACAAATATGATGCCCTGCTGGGGTATAACTTTTGGTACTTAATCCTCCCCTTATTCACTTATCCCCACAGGAGGAGGCATTTGATTTCTCCTGAATGATGGGGCTGATAGTCTAACACCCATTGGTCCATTTTTACTGAACAGGTATACACAGCAGTTAAAGACATGGAGACAAAAATACCAGCACTTTTTAACAGTAAAGCTGAGTGTGACTTGGACCTGCAACCCCAACCACGCTGCCTGGTGCTTTCATCCATATATAGACTTTGGACTTTCTCACCAATCTTCCAGCTGCCAAGGGTGACCCTTGCTACCTCCAATCCTTGCATCCTGAATAGGAGGTTTCGTGAAGATGAGATCATATGTGCATTGAACTTTTTTAAAAAATATATTTTTATTGATTTCAGAGTGGGAGGGAGAGGGAGAGATAGAGTCATCAATGATGAGAATCATTGATTGGCTGCCTCCTACAGGCCCCCTCCTGGGGACTACGCCCGCAATCCAGGCATGTGCCCCTGACTGGAACCGAACCCAGTCCTCAGTCCAACACTCCATCCACAGAGCCAAACCGGTTAGGGCATGCATAGAACTTTTAGCACATTAACTCTACCTGTTCAGTAAAAGTGGACCAACATTTGTCAGCCTTTTTAAGGGACTGCCTTGCCTGAGAAAATGGACTCACTCCAAGTCCTACTTCCTTCAAGGGACAGCTCACATCAATGACACATCCACATCAGTGGGTAGTATAAAGGCCTGGAATCCTTGTCCCAGCTAAGACATCTCTGAAGGTCCAGCCCAGTTCTAAAGTTTCTCATGAATTGGCTGAGGCCTTTACTGACATTGAATCACAGCTCAGCTTCTCACTCCATCCAATCCTGCATCTTTCTCCCACCTTTTGCAGGTGTTGATCCCAAGAACATTCCTTCATAAGTATCCTAATCCTAATCTCCATCTTAGAATATGGTTCTCAGGGCACCCAACCTTGGGGTGTTAAGTGAGCCTATCTTGTAAAGTGTCTGGCACATAGTACATGCTCCATAGTTGTTTGTTATCAAACAAACAAATAATCCAGTGGGAGTAAGTAGAATGGAAATAAAAGTTCAAGAAGAAAAAATAGAATAATATGGAATTCCCTGTAACTAAAGAATAGCTTACTGACAAAATTGAAAAATGAAAATAGTGAGAAACCATCATTAAAGTATTTAAGTTTTGTTGGATGCAACAGAGGAAGGTGGGGAGGAGGGAGAGAGATCGATCAAAGAATATGAATGCAGTCCTAGCCAGTGTGGCTCGGTAGATAGAGCATCAGCCCAGGCACCAACGGGTGCAGGTTCGATTCCCAGTCAAGGGCATGTACCTCGGTTGCAGGTTTGAGCCCTGGTGAGGGCACATGTGGAGGCAATCAATAGATGTGTCTCTCTCACATCAATGTTTCTCTCTCTCCTCACTCCCTTTCACTCTCTCTAAAAATCAATGGGGAAAAATATCCTCAAGTGAGGATAACAAAAAACCCAGAATATATTTGCATATATACATAGTCATTGATACAGACAATAATGAGGTGGAGGCCTGGGCAGGGCACAGGCAGAGAGGAGGAAGAAAAAGTGGGGAGATGTAGGGGACATCGCTAATAGTGTCAAAAATAAAAAATGTATTAAAATCATGTAATCCCACAAATGCATGAATAAGTGCATTGACTTATATAATTTGGGAGTATGCTAGAATACTTTTGAAAACCACCATTTTAAAACATCAGACCTTGCCCCTGGTCAGGTAGTTCATTTGATCAAAGCAACATCCTGATACATCAAGGTTGTGGATTCAATCTCCCATCAGGAGAAATACAAGAAACAACCAATGAATGCATAAATTAGTGTTTCTCTCTCTCATTCTCTAAAAAAAGGGCAATAAATAAAAAGTTATACATATTTAAAAATATGTCTATTAACTATCTCAGATCTCATCTTCAACCTTTGTAAAAAGATTACCTAAGCCCTAACCAGTTTTGCTCAGTGGATAGAGAGTTGGTCTGTGGACTCAAGGGTCCCGGGTTCGATTCTAGTCAAGGGTATGTATCTTGGTTGCAGGCACATACCCAGTAGGGAATGTGCAGGAGGCAGCTGATCGATATTTCTCTCTCATCGATGTTTCTAACTCTCTATCCCTCTCCCTTCCTCTCTGTAAAAAATCAATAAAATATATATTTAAAAAAAAAGATTACCTAAGCCATGTCAAATGTTTACAGGGCCAAAATTTCCTCTTGATGCCTAAGAGCAAAACTTGCTCTAAGGTAAAGACTGATTTTTACATGTGGAAGTAAGGGGAGCTGGGATTATTAGCCAGTCACGTACTCCACAGAATGTTCTGCCTTGAAGGTCATTAGAACTAAGCTCTTTTACGTTAATCACCAGTAGCCTGACACCATTCATTTTTAAGCATGAACAGACAAGCAAAGATTGCCAGAAATCTGAAGAAGCCTGTGTCAAATTTGTCACACTGGTGCAGCACTATTTGCTGTAATGGGGGAGCCAGAAATCTAGAAACCTCTTCCTCTCTCATTCAGTCAGTCATCCCACTTCGTAAATATTCCTCAGGTCACACGATTCTCTATCCCCACTCTGCACACGGCTGGTAGGGTGGGTTACCATCATCTCACATAGGGATACTAACCCTGTCCCTGTCCCTTTCCTCCCCCAAACTGATCACACCACTGGCCTGGTTAGAAACCTTCAATGAAATGACTTCACTAATGCTTTTAGGAAAAAGCCCATCCAAATTCACTGTCCTGGTTTCCAAATGCCTTTCTGATACAACATCTTAATCTCTCCCCACTCCTCTGTGCACATATCCATGCTGCACTGCTACCCCACAGCTTTGCCCTCCCCTTGACCTAACACTTGCTCTTCCTCCATCCAAGAAGAGTCTTCTCTTCCAAACCCAATCCTGTTCCCTTTCCTGCCTAATCCTATCCTCGTCTTTCATTTCTCAACCTAGTGGGCGCCCCTCCAGGTGGAGCACTGTTTCAGCCCCAAAGAGGCATCACTCTGCCTGCTTCCTGTGAGACCATGTCTTTTGGTTCATTCTGGTGTCCCCAGCATTGGTGCCAGCTACACCAGAGGCCAGTGGTTCTCAACCTTCCTAATGCAGCCACCCTTTTAATACAGTTCCTCATGTTGTGGTGACCCTCAACCATAAAATTATTTTCACTGCTACTTCATAACTGTAATTTTGCTACTATTATGAATTGTAATGTAAATATCTGATATGCAGGATGTATTTAGG
>PVJC01035066.1:0-18500 GCA_004026665.1 Murina feae
AGCCCTGCGCTGAGAGACACCAGGTCTCTGTGTCCCACGGTAATTGCTGCAAGCAACGCTGAGAGAAACCCGCTTTGGGTTTCCTCTGGTACCAGTCAGTCCCCCTTCTCCGGATGTCTGGGTCCTCAGAAACTCGCTTGGAGCTGGAGTTCAGAGCCGCTGGGGACTTGTGGCTCTCTCCGTTTTGGAAAAGAACCGCTTCCCCCTTCCCCAGCCCTTCCCCGAGCCGTGCGCGTGCCTCCGTACCTTTGTACTTTGCTTCCGCTGCTCCTCTGAGTCTCAGACTCTTCTCTAGTTGTAGGATTTTCACTCAGCCAGCCTTCATGTGGGTGCGAGTGGTGTCCGTGTGTTCTTTTCGTGGTTTTTCTGAAATAGTTGTTCACGGCTGTATTTACGGTGTCTACCCTATGCCGCCATCTTGTTTTCCGCATGTTTCTCTTTTATTTGATTAGATTATATAGGATTCCACTGCAACCTGAACTTCCACCTCACCACCATCATTCAACTGAAACTGCTTTTGTACCATCACCCTTTATGTTGTCATAGCTAATGAAAATTCACATGTCCTCATCTTACTAGACTTTCTGGTGTTGACACAAATAAATCCTTCTTCTTCTTGGCTTCCAAGATTCCAACACTCTTGGTTTTCCTCTTAATTCATGCCTATTCCTTTTCCATCCTCTTTATTTTCTTTTCTATCCAACCTTTATATGCTGGGATTCCCTGTGTTTTTCTTTCCTTTTTTTTTTTTTTTTTTTTTTTTTTTTTTTTTTTTTTTTTTTTTTTTTTTTTTTTTTTTTTTTTTTTTTTTTTTTTTTTTTTTTTTTTTTTTTTTTTTTTTTTTAGGTAATCTCATTCCTTTCCTCTGGTTTCTAAGTATCCTCTATGTGCCAAGACTTCCAAAAATATATTTCCAGCTCAGACCACTGTCTGAACTCAAACTGCCTTCTTCACATCTTCACTCAGATGTGTCACAATCTCACACTTAAAATGTTCAAAATAGAGCTCTTGGTTCCTCTTTCCCCTCTCCTCTTCCCACGTTAAGATGCAAGATGAGAATCTTTGGGTATTTCTCATTTTAGTAAATGGCACTACCATTCACACAGCCAAAAGCCTGGATCTTTGTTTCTATAATTTCTCTCAACTTTTCCTCATATATATGCAATCCATTATCTTGTCTTGTTGAGTCTCTACACATATTTCCAATATATCAATTGCTCACCATCTTCACACTCCTTCCCAGTCCAAGTAACATAATTTTTTACCTTCAATATCATCTCAACTTCATCCTTGCTCACCTCCCACCTATCATTTTAAAGAGAAACCAGATGATCTTGAAATAGAATACAGATACATCACTCTATTCAAAATACAGCATTGATTTTCAATATACTTAAAATAGAACTCCAAATCCCTAACATGTCTCACAGGCTAAGCACGATCTGACCTCTGACTAATCTATCTTATGCTTATCTCCACTCCAGCCTTAAGGAGATGCTCACATGTTGTTCCTTCTGTCTGTAATGCTCTTTTCCCATTTCCTCACCAGTTTACTTCTCAGTTTTCAAGTCCCCACTTAAATGCCATTTAAGTGTTTGCCTTTTAATATACTATGCAGATGCACTGATTAAAGACAAGTTGACTTGACTTTGTTTTACTGGATTAATTGATTACTACCAGCTCTTTTATACCAACTCCTTTTGGAGTTGTTTTGATTCTCCTTTAAGTTATTTGTAATATTTTCAAGAAAAATTTTCAGGAAGGATAAATGGGTAATATATATTCAAGACTATATATATACTAGGGACCTGGTGCACTTGTGGGGGGGGGGAGCTCTCAGCCTGGCCTGTGCCCTCTCACAGTCTGGGACCCTCGGGGGGTGTCCACCTGCTGGCATGCCTGGCCAGCCTGGGTGAGGGGCTGATGGCTGTTTGCAGGCTGGCCAAGCCCCCCAGTGGGAACCCTCACCCAATGGGGGTGTGACCAACCTGGGTGAGGGTCTGAGGGCCATTTTCAGGCTGCCCACAGCTCCCACTGACCCAACATCCCAGCAAGGCTGGGTGGAATCAGGTTTCTGGGGTTTATTTATTTTCTATAATTGAAACTTTGTTGCTTTGAGCAGAGGCCCAGCTAGCCTATACAGGCAGTTTCCTCCATCCCGGGTGCAATGGAAGCCTCCTGTTTGCTCTAGCTCCATGGCTGCTGGCTGCCATCTTGGCTGGGTTAATTTGCACACAGCTGCTCTGATTGGCTGGTGAGCATGGCTTGGCTGGTGGGCATGGCTTAGGTGTAACGGAGTGATGGTCAATTTGCATATTACTATTTTATTAGATTAGATATGAGGCCTGGTGCATGAAAATTTGTGCACTTGTGGGGAGGGGATCCCTCAGACTGGCCTGCACCCTCTCACAATCCAGGTAGGGTCCCTAGGCCTGGCCTGAGATCAGGGCCTATCGGGGCTTTCCTTCCCCAGGCTGCAGGCATCTGGCCCCACCTCTGCCACTGCCATTGTTTTCCATCTGTGCAGTGCTGCCCCCCCCCCCCCCCGGCAACAGTGGCCTTTCTCTACGGGCGACAGGCTTGGGTGTGATGGCTTGGCTGGCCTGGGCCTCCCTCTTTCTTTGCTGGAGGGTGGGGCCAGCCCTGCAGGGGGCCTTCTGCCTACCTGATCACCCCAAACCATTTACCTGCCTACCTGATCACCCCTAACCGCTGGTCTGCCTACCTGATTACCCCTAACCACTCTGTCTGCCTGCCTGATTACCCCTAACCCCTTGCTTGGGGGCGGGGCCAGCCCACAAGGGGCTGTGGTGGTCTGGTCTCTAGTCATTTCAGTTGTAAATATATATATACTAGAAGCCCATTACAGGAAGTTTCCTGCAAGAATAGGGCTTCCTGATCTGGAGCGAAGCAGAGAAGGGAGCGAAGCCTGCCTCGGCTTCCTTCTCTGCTGCCTTGCTTTCTCCCTTCTGTGACGCTTTGCTCCCTCCCATCTCCACAGTCTCTGCTGCCTTTCACCCTTCTGTCTCTGCTGCCTCACTTCCTCCCATCTCCGTTGCCTCACCCCCTCCGTCTCCACTGCCTCACTTCCTCCCTTCTCTGCCGCTTGGCTCCCTTCTGCAGCACTTGGCTTCCTTCTAGGCTGTCTTCAGTCTTCGCTCTGCACCTGTGTATACAAATTAACTGCCATCTTGGCTGGGATAATTTGCATATAGTTGCTCTGATTGGTTGGTGGGCATGGATTGGCTGGTGGGCATGGCTTAGGTGTCTCAGAGTGATGGTTAATTTGCATATTACTCTTTTATTAGATTAGATAATTGATTCCAGAGAGGCAGGGAGAGGGAGAGAAAGAGAGAAACATCAATGACGAGAATCTTTGATCACCTGCCTCCCATAGCCCCACACTGGGGATCAAGCCAGGCATGTGCCCTAACTGGGAATTGAACTGTGGTCTTCTGGTTCATAAGTCAATGCTCAACCACTGAGGCATACTGGCCCAGTGGTGATATATTTTTTCTAAACATTTTATGTCCAAGAATGTGTCCTCATTAAAATAGCAACAACAACAACAAAACAAAACAGTTCAGTGGGTTTTTATTTTCAGGTTACAATACTTATGTCCTCTCATGAAAGCAACACTGTTGATTGCCTACCCAACAGCCATTTACCATTCTTACTATGAACACTCTGGTTTTGTTTGGATAACCCACCCTTCTCTACTTCTCTACCTAGCCAGGCACTATACTAAGCCCGTTGCATTCTTCTGAAAAGTGATTGGTTTAAGAATGGGCATGTGACACAAGTCTAGCCAGTGAGATCTTTCTTCTGCTTAATATTATACTATCTGCTTATAATGTCTGGAACTGTGGTACCATTTTATGAATAATGAGTAGCTCAGGACAAGACTGTTCCCCTGAGCTTGGCAAAGCAGAATGATGGAAGGAACTCAGGTCCTTGAGCCACTAACTTACCTAGTGTGAGAGCCAACTTAGGAGTTCTTATGTGAGATACTAAATTTGCTTTACTGCTTATAGTTATGCTGGGGTTTCTATTTCTTGGAACTAAAAATCTTCTGAGACCATAACTTGTAATTCTATATGTTGTTCCATTGACTCACTGGGGAAATATAAGTACAGCATGATTCTTGTTCCTTTATATATCAGTTGTTTTTGTTGTCTGATTGCTAGCAATATTTAAAAATAAATATTTAAAAATGAAAATCTTTGCCCAGCCGGTGTGGCTCAGTGGTTGAGCATCAACCTATGAACCAGGAGGACAGTTTGATTCCCAGACAGGGCACATAACCGGGTTGCAGACTTAATTCTCAGTGTGGGATGTGCAGGAGGCAGGCAATCAATGATTCTCTCTCATCATTGATGTTTCTCTCTCTCTCTCTCTCTCTCTCTCTCTCTCTCTCTCTCTCTCTCTCTCTCTCTCTCTCCATTCCTCTCTGAGATCAATAAAAATATTTTTAAAAACTTTGTACTATGTATAACTATTGGTCTCTATTTTTCTTGATTCTTGGCCTTTATATTTGCAGATTCAAGTCAGATAGTAAAAGTTTTCTTCATTTTTTTTCAATACTTCTGGTTTCTCCTAATCCTTCTTCTGATGACTTTGCTTTAAATTAATGACAAGCATTACTAAATCATCAGGGCTGCCTCGTAATCCCTCTATATTCAGTTATCCTCTTCAAGTCAACTATGTCATGATTCTCTTCTTTCCACAAACCTTTAACATTTCTTCTCCTCGTCTCCTACTCAAGTCCAGAACTACTTATTTCACTGTGATGATGGAAATAAAAGAGAATTTTTACATCTTCTTACGCTTTGTCAGATATGAAGATGTGTACCCACTTAGACACCCCTTCAAGAAAGGACTGGTTGCCAGTTGCTAGGTGTGTGCTTGGCTGATAGCTTCCAGCTATTAATGCCTTCAGGGTCCACTTCAGCTTTCAAGCTGAAGCCATGGGCTTCTTGAAAGGCCCCCAGACACTGACAGAGCAAGGTGGTGTGCAAGGATATATCCATTTTCATTCAAGATGGGGCTGCTGTAATGCAGTCTTGACCCTGCACATGGGCTGGCATAGATTGTTAGGACAGCATTGCAGAAGTCTACATCGTAATGTGATGGCTCCCCTGACCCAGGTCTTTTCCTTTCATAGGTGTCATTTCCCAGTCACCATTTTAGGCTCCTCACTCTGCCTCAGTGTCAGCTTCTCGAAAAACTTACGTACCCTCTGAACTTGAAACACTCCCTAAATTTATTGGCCTAACAATGTGTGTGCCTTGCATAAGTGAAATGTGTGGACTGCTAACTCAGGCCAAATCCTCAATTTGCATGAATACTATTGCTTCTAAATCATTTGAGGATTTTTCTTCTCTGTTTTCCTCTCTCTCCTACATCATATATCTTTTCCTATGATAGTATTTTTACCAGCATACAAACGTATTGTAAATCTTTCAACCTAAAAAAATCAAACAAAAAACTTCCCTTGGCCATACATACATTCCCCTTCAGCTTCTATTTTTTTCTGCTCCTCTCAGAGAAAAGCTCTTCAAAGTATTGTCTGCCTCCCTGCCCCCCTCTCTCTCTTGTCCCCTTTTTATCTTGAACCAACTGCAATCAGGTTTCGTCCCTACTATTCCACTGAAACTGTTCTACCTCCACTTTGCTTCAGGTCTCAGTCTTCCTTGTATCTGATGTCTCAGAACCAATCAACACAGTTGATCATTTCCTGCTTTTGAAACACTTGCTTCATTTGATTTCCAGGACTCACTAGCCTGTGTTTTCCCCCTACCTTATTGGTTGCCTCTTCTCAATATGTTTTTAATGAGTTCTCCTCATATTCCTAAGTGTCTCAAGACTCAGTTTTGGCTCTTCTCTGACCATACTTATTTCCTAGGAGATCTCTTCCAGTCTCAGCTTTAAATACCACAGACACATTGACTATGCCCATATTCATATTTTCAGCTCTGACTCCTTACTTGGACTCAACCTCATATTCTTGACTTCCACCTGGGGTCTTTATTATTTTATACTTGGTGTCACTAGACTGGCCAAGCACAGAGTAGGGTCATTGATTATAATCATTTGAGATGAGTCTATTTTATAAATTTTCTATGTTTTACATGTAGATTATACATGATATGTTAAAAATAATTTTGTTTATCCTTTCTATTATGTTTCTCAGAGAAAGGTTTGAGGTTGATTTATTTAAAAAATATTATTCATGCCCCAACCAGTTTGGCTCAGTGGATGGAGCGTCAGCCTGTGGACTGAAGGGTCCCGGGTTCAATTCCCATCAAGGGCATGTACCTTGGTTGTGGACACATCCCTAGTGGCGGGTGTGCAGGAGGCAGCTGATTGATGTTGCTCTCTCATCGATGTTTCTAACTCTCTATTCCTCTCCCTTTCTCTCTGTAAAAAAAAATTAATAGAATATATTAAAAAATATTATTCACAATAAATCAGGATCTGTGTTAGTCATTTTCAGGTGTATAATTTAAGTAATTTAGTTTGGTGAAAAAAATCTATTCTCTAGTGATCACCTGAAAAGATGTTGATAAATTATGTGCTTCATCTGTTCTATAATTTTGCCATCTTTCAATGTTATGCTTATTAGTATTTAGTTTCTGAAATCTGTTTTTTTATGTTTTTAAAATGTAAACATCTGTGCATCTTCAGTCTTCTGGACTCTTGCGTTCTCCATTTCTCAAAATTAGTGACAGCGATTCTATCATTACATCACCTAGTATTATTATGATTTATACTCATGGATGCAAGTCATCTGTGGCTGAAGACTTAACCAGTTTAACGGAACTGTGTGTATGCTTACTGTGCTTTAATTGTCTAATAATCATGTTTCTTTAATCCTATTATTATTATTATTATTATTATTTGTTGTTGTTGTTTATCCTCATCTGCAACCCAGGTATGTGCCTTTATCAGGGAATCGAACCTGTGACCCTTCAGTGCAAGGGCCGGTGTTCTAATCACTGAGCATACTGGCCAGGCCTAACCCTCTTAAATTGGAATGTAATGAGTATAAGCAACACAGTATTTAATAACAGTTTACTACCTCAAGAAATAAGCTTTTCCTTCTAATTTTTTTCAGAACCAGTTAAAAAATGTCTGAAATGATCTAATTATGACTTTTGCTTTAAATTGTGTAGTAAATAATAAATTTTAAGAAATATTAATCATCCTGTTTGCCTATTACTGTATTTAAATTTTGATAAATTGTATGCCTCAATGGAAGGCATTGAATATGGTTGTTTTTCTCTAAGTATTATCCTTAGAGATAACAATTTGTCAGTGTCTTAAAAATGGAAACAAACCCCTTCTACATGACCTAACAATGCTGCTCCTAGGTGTTAACCCATCAATGAAAATATACATCACACAAAGATTTGTACACAAATATCCATAGCAGCATTATTCATACTAACCAAACAATAGAAACAACCCAAATATCCATCAGCTGGTCAATGTATAAACAAAATGTGGCAAATGTATTCAATAAAATGCAATCTAGCAAATATAACAGTGTAAACTATTGGTATACAGAACAACAAGGAAGAATTTCAAAAGCATAATGGTAAGTGAAAGAAACCAGACACAAAACACATGAAATGAATATAAAATTCTGGAAAAAGCAAAAATATAATAGTAGAAAGCAGTTTGGTGATTGCTTTGTGGCTGGGTATGAAGGGCAGCTTGATGGGAAATGGAATTTTGAGTGTGATTAAAGTATTATAAAACTTGATTCCGGTATATATTATATATTTACTAAAACTCATACAACCACTTAAAATGGATGAATTTGATGTTATTTAAGTATGCTTCAATAATTATTTCAAGAGTGTATCCATTAAACCTCAAGGTGGTTTCTCTCTCTTTTTAAAAAATATATTTTATTGACCTCTTGGTTCATAGGTTGAAGGTCAACCACTGAGCCACGCTACCTGGGCAAGGTGGTTTCTCTTAAAATAAAAAAATGAATTTCTATTTAGCAAAAAAATTGTTGCTGATGAACATCAGTTTAAAAAGCCTAACAATCCATTTTGTATAAAACATAATTGTCTTTGTTCAGTACAATTATATTTAAAAATCCTAATCATGTAATCTAATAAAAGAGTAATATGCAAATTAACCATCACTCCTAGACACATAAGCCACACCCACCAGCCAAGCCACACCCACCAGCCAAGCCACACCCACCAGCCAATCAGATCGGTTGTATACAAATTAACCCAGACAAGATGACAGCCGGCAGCCATGGAGCTAGAGCAAACAGGAGGCTTCTGTTGCACCAGAGATGCAGTTGAAACTGCCTGCCTAGGCCAGCCAGGCCTCTGCTCAAAGCAACAATGTTTCAATTATAGAAGCCATGGAGCTGAAGCAAACAGGAGGCATCATTGCCTGCCTAGGCCTCCACTCAAGGCAACAAAGTTTTAATTACAGAAGATAAATAAACCCCAGAAACCTGATTCCAGCCAGCCTCACTGGGATGTTGGGTCAATGGGAGCTATGGGCAGCATGAAAATAGCCCTCAGCCCCTCACCCACACTGGCCACACCCCTATGGGGTGAGGGTTCCCACTGGGGGGCTTGGCCAGCCTGCAAACATCCATCAGCCCCTCACCCAGGCTGGCCAGGCATGCCAGCAGGTGGACATTCCCTGAGGGGTCTCAAACTGTGAGAGGGCACAGGCCGGGCTGAGGGGCCCCCCCACCGAGTGCACAAATTTTTGTGCACTGGGCCCCTAGTATTGTAAATAATTTGATAGCAATCATGATTTGAGTTATAGAATTGTGAGATTATAAATTTAACATAATTGTAAAGTTTTCAGTAACACTCCATTTATTTGAAGTTTAGCTGTCTGTAACAAATTCAGGAATGTATAAATAATAAAAAAAATGTTCATTTCTTTGTCAACAGAAATGCTATTCTTTTGGACTGCTCCAGATATAAAATATATTTTATAGCTGATTTTGAGATCACAATGTCTATACATTAATTTTAAACATTTTAAAGGTAAATGTTGGTCAAGTCACTCTGAAAATTATATTATTTGCCAAAATGAATAGAACAGTTTACAGAGGGAATAAAAATGTATCAATGAATAAATCAATATTTAGCTATTTATTATTTTTCATAGTCTTTGTCACCAGTTTTATAATCTATTATTAGAAGAAGAATACATTTTTTTTCACTTATTCTGATCTTGGACCAAAACTTCTAATCTTAAGACTTTAGGAGCAGTCCAAAAGAATAGCATTTCTATTGACAAAGAAATGAACATATTGCCAATCATCAATAATGTAATTCACAAATGTTTTTCTGGTATAATAGTGTATTACAGTAACAATCATTGGAGAGGAAAGTAACAAAAATTTAAGATTTAATATAATGAATTACAGAGCTATATAAATATAAAAATATTTCCTCCAATTTAACTAAATGTAACAGATTAATTTGAAGTTAAATCTTACCTTCAAAATGCCATTTTTTTCTATGAGTATTGTCTTGAGAGAAGACATTTGTTTCTTAAATAAAAATATAAAACAAACAAAGAATTAGGAAGATGATGGGAGGAAGTTGGGAAATGAAATACATCTCTTTTGTCCTAAAAGAAAAAAGATGCTCATAATCATTAATCATCAGAGAAATGCAAATTAAAACCACAATGAGATATCACCTCACACCTGTCAGCATGGCTGTCATCAATAAATCAACAAACAAGTGTTGGTGAGGCTGTGGAGAAAAGGGAACCCTCATGCTCTGTTGGTGGGAATGCAGATTGGTGCAGCTACTGGAAAATAGTAAGGAGTTTCCTAAAAAAAATTAAAAATGAAACTGCCTGATGACCTAGTGATCTGACTTCTGGGTATATTCTGAAGAAACCCAGAACACGAATTTGAAAAAAATATATGCACTCATATTCATTCCAGCATTATTTACAATAGGCAAGATATAGAAGTAGCCAAAGTGCCCCAAACTAGACAAGTCTATAACGACTTGTACATATATACAATGAAAATAAAATCTTACCATTTGCAATAGCATGGATGGACCTAGAGGGTATTATGCTAAAAAAAAAAAAAAAAAGCCGAACAGAAAAAGACAAATACCATATGACTTCACTTGTATGTGGGATCTAAAGAACAAACAGAATAGAAACAGACTTATAGATGCAGAGAACTGACTAATGGATGCCAAAAGAGAGGGAGTTTGAGGGGCTGGGTGAAAAAGTTGAAGGGATTAAGAAGTACTAATTGGTAGTTACAAAATAGTCATGGTGATATAAAGCAAAGCACAGGGAATATAGTCAATAATATTGTAATTACTATGAATGTGGTACTTGTAATATTTGAGAGAACACTTTGTCAAGTATATGATTATTTAAAATTTAGTAAATCAAATGCCTTCACATATTTTTTAAAAATATATTTTATTGATTCTTTAAAGAGAGGAAGGGAGAGGGATAGAGAGTTAGAAACATCGATGAGAGAGAAACACCGATCAGCTGCCTCTTGCACCCCCCACCCCCGCCCCGAGGATGTGCCCACAACCAAGGCACAAGCCCTTGACTGGAATTGAACCCAGGACCCTTCAGTCCTCATACTGACGCTCCATTCACTGAGCCAGACCGGCTAGGGCCACGTATTGTTTTTAATTGTTGACACTATTACAGATGTCCCCATTTCCCCCACCTTTGCCCACCTCCACCCAGCCCCCACAGCCCCTCCCCTGGCCTTCACCACACTGTTGTCTGTATCCATGGGCTATGCATATATGTTCTTTGGCTAATATCTTCATGCCTTCACTTCTTTAGTCTCATTTAATGTGATTCTCAAAACATCAATCAACCCTGTTGTTATGAACTGAATTGTATCCTCCCTGAATACATATGTTGAAGTTATCAGCCTTTATTGCTAACCCCTAATAGCTAAGAATGTCATTGTATTTGGAGACAAGGTCTTGAAAGAGGCAATTAAGTTAAAATGAGGTCATTAGAATGGGCCTTAATCCAATGTAACTGGTGTCCTAATAAGAAGAGAAAATTAGGACATACACACATAAAGCAAAGACTGGGTGAGGACATCGGGAGAAGAAGGCCATCTACCAGCCAAGGAGAGAGGCCTTAAAAAACACAACCCTGCTGACATCTTGCGGTCAGACTTATAGCCTCCAGAACTGTGAGGAAATACATTTCTGTTGTTGAAGCCACCGAGTCTGTGGTACTGTGTTACAAATATAAAGGTGTGTGTTACACTTCCGTGTTGACACTGATGGCTTCTAGAAGTTTTCTAAGCTAAAACAAGGTCACACAAGGATTGCAAACCAGGCCTTGTGAACACAATGCTAGTGCCTTTTCTTTTACAAAACCATAATTTATGGTATAATGGAAAGAGTGCTTTGGAAAGCACTTAAGTACCAATGTAGAAGATGACACATCCATTTAGACAGATGATGTTAGCAACTGAGTCCAGGAAAAAATATCTCACAATTACTTTCCTTCTGTTCTTGGCTGCAAATCCAGCCCAGCTTGGTCCCCCAGTTGGCAGGCTTGGACCTCAGCTGGGTGACAGGAAGAAGCTGGCCCATGAATATGGAAGGTGGGAGGACTTTGGATTGTGGCAAATAAATAATTAGCTGCACATGTTTCTTTGTTAGCGTATGAGAATTAAAAAGCATATGTATGCTGGACAGTTATAGTTAGAATTAATGATTTCATTTTTCATACTCAGCTTAGCTTTGTTTTCATGTTGTTTCATGCAACTAATTCCCATTCCTATTCATTGATCCATAAAGTATACTCAGACATGGGGGGAAAAAAAAGGGTGCAGGCCATGGTTTACTTATTTGGATTTTCTTCATATGAAGAAAGAGGGGGACCTCTTTAAAGGGGGCTAATTCTATTAAAAAAGGAATTAGAGGCCAAATACAAGTAAAAATAGCAACGTTATCTTTAGAAAAAGCATTTAGATAATACTTCATATAATTTTGAAATTAAGAACATGCAACAACAACAATAAACTTAAATTCCATAAAAATACAAATGTGATTGAGAGAGGTGAGTGCATAAACAAAGAAAGAACAAAGGTAAAGAAAGAGATGGCAAGAGTGACTTCGGAATTTAGTTCTGAGAGTGTAATTCCCGACTGTCCTCTAATGAGCAAGATGTAGTGATTCCCAAACAGCTCTCTGCATGGAACGTTTTATCTCCACCACCTGCTTCTCTTTGCCATTTATTGCTCAGGTCTCAGGCCTTGGGCTCACCTCTAAGACTTAGATGCCCCTGTTATTCACACCCCTAGCCCTTATGGCATCTTCTTTGTAGCATGTGGCACATTTGTGAATACTTGTTTCAAGTCTCTGTTCTTAAATAGAATGTGAGCTCCATGGCAGTCGTGGCTATATTTGCCTTGTTCACTGATGAATCACCAGCACGTAGTGAGCTTCCTGGCATATCACAGACAATAAGTGAATGAAAAGATGAGAAATGTATACTTTATGTATGTCCTTAAAGCCAAAATAAGCTTATTTCTTATAGACTTTTTGAAGGAGCAGCAATCTTTAAAATATTCCCTATGCTTGATTTCATGTGAGCATAAGTGAAAGATTAAAAAAAAAAGAGAGAGAGAACAGGGTACTTTTCCTTAATTTATGGCATTTTTTTTATTTCTTTCAATGGAATCTCCGTGAGGCACGAGAGTATGTTTGTTTCTACTCTATTACTTAGAGTGGTACATGACATATAGCAAATTCAATAATACAGATGCAAATTCAATAATACAGATGTATACATATCTCTTATAACAAAAACATATTGAATAAAATACAACTGAATATCAATGAAAACCAAGGCAAAAATATGTAAAGAGTAATGACTAGGATGCAAAAAGATCACACATATGTCAAACTTCAATTTGGCTTAGTTACCTGAGAACTAATGTGGAAAGTGAAAGTCAATTTATTAGTTAATATTATCAGAAAATGAATTCTTAGAGGGTGCAAACACTCCTGTATAGTTTAATGTAAGTGTGGGGTTCACTATAGAATTCACTAAATAAGTAATGGACAAAACTTCCAAGAACATTCCTAGACCCCATGGATAATAGATGTCATATAACTGCTGATAATAGTCAAGGACTTTGCATTACACTTCAATTCAATGAAAAATTGTGCAAGGGGCAGAACTGGTCAAATGTATAGCCAACTGATCGCCCAAGGTTACCTAATGCAATGCTCCTAAAGTTCTCTCCTGGCAAGATCTATGTGGGTAGGGTTACCTTGCTTCCTAGACAAGATTCTGGTTCAACTCCTGTTTCCTTTCTGTCTTGATGTGCCCGTGTTATGAATCATTAAGAAGGGTAGTGAACTTTCTTCCACTTTCTACCCCAAGAGGGTGGATATACTTGGATCAGAACCTGTCCCAGCATGCTTTCCAAAGGCAACCCTGAAAACACATCATTCTCTCCAGTCCCCTGACAGCCCCTTTTGAGACAGGCTTTAGTCTGGTTGGGTGTATCTATATATATAAAAGCCAAGTGGCTGGAATGACTGAACGACTGGAACGACTGGTGGCTGTGATGTACACTGAGGCGGCTAACTGGCCCAATCAGGGACCTGATTGGCCCCTCCCAACCTTCTGTGTCTCCTTCCCCCTGCCGGCCCGGCCCCGATCTGCTCCAATCAGGACAGGTGGCCAGACCCCACCCATGCATGAATATTTGATTAATGGATTATTTAATGAACTGGGCCCCTAGTATCAAAATAGATCCAACTCTCTCAGGGTGCACATTTACAGAGAGGCAGGCCTCAGTCTCATTTTCAGTCTAGTTTTAGTAGGGATCCCTGCATTGTGTGGGATATTAGATACTGACCTGTTAATAAAGATGATGCTCTAATGAGATGCTCATTTGGTTCTCTGTGTCTATTCTCAGTTGGTTAGAACCTGGAGAACATGGGTGATTGACATTCTATGACCTTCAATACTCATGACCTTATATTCAGAAAGACTGCAAACATCATGATATACTTGGTGCCTGGGTTTCCTCAGGAAGACAGAATTTGTGCCAAGTAGGTATAAGGAGACAAACAAATGAAATGCAGAAGGTGAAAACTTGGTCTTCTTTTTAGTTATCTAGTATCTTCATGTTCTGTAACCTGAAGCTGTTGACTTCTATCTCATAGCCTATCAGCCCCAGTAACTGCAGAGCTTGACATAAAGTAGATATTTTCTAAATCCACTCGCTAAATCATAGGGTTATCCTCTCTTAGCTCAGCTGATAACTTGATGCTGTAAAACATCATCATTTCCTCTTTCTCACTGAAAACAGGCTTTGGTATATAATTCTAAGATTGATCGAGATCCATGTTCCTTCCATCTATGTTTCCAAAGGCTTTTTTAAAAAATGGGTGTGAAAACAGTTCTATACTTGTTTTATCTTTTGCTTTATCTCCTTTTTTTTAGCCTCAATCCCTAGTACCTCTTTTTATTAATCCATGAGGAGTGACTTGCAATATGTGTATATTGGAGTAATAATTCTCAACTTGCCCAAAAGTATACATAATTAGATTTGTACTAGTATATATCAGCTTTAGAATAAGGGATTCAGAGATTCTTCAGGAATTATAATATCTACCTCATAGGGTAGATATCATATGGTTATATATAATATACATTATGCATACATAAATATAGTAGAACTCGAGACCTGGTGCATGAAATTTGTGCATGGGTAGGGTTCCTAGGTCTGGTCCGTGATCAGGACCTATCTGTGGGGCAACTAGTGGGGTGATTGGGGGGACCCCGCTCACACCCACCATGGCTGGACTAGGGCCTGCAGGCTGGAGGCAGTTCTTGTGCTGAATGTCTGCCCCCTGATGGTCAGTGCGCGTCATAATGACTGGTGGTTCTACCATTTGGTCAATTTGCATTTTAGGCTTTTATTATATAAGAGGGTTGTGTTATTATGTACTAGGTATGATACTGGATTCTTTGTCTCATTTAATCCTGACAGGTACAGGTGTGTGTGTGTGTGTGTGTGTGTGTAATACAATAATATCCTACATAATAAAAGGCTAATATGCAAATAGGACAAACAGTGGAACAACCAGAACAACCGAACAACTGAACAAGTGGTCACTATGATGTGTGCTGACCACTAAGGGGGCGTGTGCAGAATATGGTGGATGTCAGCTGTGGCAGGATGGAAGAGCTGGTGAGCGGGGGTGCCAAACCAAGGTGGGGTGCCAGTTGCTGTCATTGGGGTGAGCCTCAGGTAGCTACTGAAAATTCTTTGCTCCTGCTTGCTGTGGTCCCTCCTGACGCTTGCACCTATTGCCAGTGCCAGCCCTGCTTGCACCCACAGCTGGTGCCAGAGCCGGCACTTGCATCTGCTGCTGGTGCCCAGCACCAGTCCTGATCGCTCAGCACCATCAGTGGGTGCAATTGGTGGTTGCCATCCCTGATCGCCCCTGAGGGCTTTTCTACCTCCCCCTGCTCCTGAGGGGTGATTGGGCAGTAACTGCCACTCGCACCTGCTGTTGGCGCTGGCCCCAATCGCTCCATGCTGTCAGCGGGTACAAGTGCCATCAGTGCATGGGAACAGCGGCAGGAGCGGGGCTGCTGATAGATAGGGCATCGAGGGCCACGGTGGAAGGGCCAGGCAGGGGTGTGGAGGATGGACCAAGACTGCCCCTGTGCTTACCGCAGACTTGTGGCCCACAGTTCCTTTCAAGGTGCACAAATTCATGCACTGGGCCCCTGAGTGGCCAGATTATTATGACCATCTGACGTGTGTAGGCAAATTAGCTATAATTTCATACTGAAGTTGCTAGAGGGCCAGACCGTTATAAATGTCTGAATACACAACATATCTAAGTATCGTTGCTGATCAGGTTCATCCTATCATGTTGATAGCATATCCCAGTGGAGATGGCTTCTTCCAATAAGACAATGCGCCATGCCACGGTGGTCATATTGTGCAGGAGTACTTTCAAGAACATGAGGGAGACTTTAGCTTGCTGAGGTGGCCTCCACAATCACCAGATCTCAATCCAATTGAGCATTTGTGGGATGAAGTTAAAAGAGCCATCAGGCAGCTGGTTGCACAACCATCAAATCTCACAGAACTGGGTAGTACTGTTCATTAGGCATGGTGTCAGATTCCTCGCATCCCCTTTCAACATCTCGTGGAGTCAATGCCAAGAAGAATCGTCGCAGTATTGAAGGCAAAAGGTGGCCCAACTAAGTACTGATGGGGTGGTCATAATAATTTGGCCACTCAGTGTGTGTGTGTGTATAGATAGATATAGATAGATATAGATATAGATATAGATATAAATATAGATATAGATATAGATATACAGTATATAATGAGAAAAAGAATCTAGTATCATCCCTGGTATATAATATGCATTTACAACTGTTATTAATATTGAAAACGAGGAACATAGATTTTGATAAAAATATTTAATTACAAAAACCTGGAGAATATATATTTTATTTCTTGTAATTAAAAACAGAATAGAAATTGATCGCCAATCTATCCCATGCTTGATTTACAGCTTCAATTATGCATATGACTTAAAGGACTTAGACCACATGTCGTTATAGGCATAGAATATTAGGGCTGGAAAGACCAGTGAAGATTATCAGATACAACTTCTTCATTTCACATGCGTGCAAACTGAGATCTAATTGGTCCCCAAGACTTTCTGGCTATTTCCACCATATACAGATGCAAAATATCTTAATGAAATCTGATGTTTAAAAAAATCTGGAAGTGTTTTTTGCCTCTTCAGATTTTTGGAAGTATGTTTTCACTTTTAATTTGTATGTTAGTTCCCATGCAGCCAAACCTTTCTCCTTTTCATCAAGAAGTTATGACGTAACTAAAAACAAAGAGTTTGGGGTTGGAAAACTGCTCTGAGTATCGGATACTGCCTGGAACTGTGGAACTGACCCTTAGAGTAAGTCATTACTAATGGTTTCCCATTGGGCCTTGATTCTGATAAGATGACACAGGAGCCTCCGGATCACTAACTCAGCCATGATTGCATGATTGCATGTGAAAACTGGGGGTGATTTTTAGCTCTGAGCAGTTGAGTACTTATAGTATATGTTGGAAAAAGTGTGTTTTGCTTAGGTGACAACGTTAGGAAAATGGCAACTTTCAAAATGAATTCAATGGCTTGCTTCTTTAACTGGTCTGGTTAATCCCATTTTGTCAAGGATCATGTTGTTATCACAGATAATATCATCTTATCATTAAAACAGGTTCTCAAACATAAGGAAACAAGCAAAAAGAAAAAAAACCATACTAGTTCAAAATTTACTTCCTTCAGGAAACCTCTCACGAGTAATCATAATTTACCTAATACTTTGAACCCTTCTATTAAAATCACAGAATACTGAATTCCATAAAAAATTTTAAAAATATACTTGCGCTGTTACTTATTACTAAACATCTTTTAAGTCTTCCCCAGTTCTTTATTTAAAATCTCTGCCTACCGCAGGCAGCTCTGGGTTTGAACCTTGGCTAACTTTCTAGCTGCGTGATCCTGGAATAGTCATTTTCCTCATCTGTAAAATAAGGACAAGAATGGTACTCATCTCCCGGGGATGGCCATGAGGGTTGAGAGAACATATGGAAAGCACGTAGCATAGTGTGTGGTACATGGTGACTACTTATCAAATGCCTGTGCTCATATTGCCTGTCCATTGTTTTCCCCCTGGAGGCAGTAAGGTATATTAGGCAGAGTCTGGGCTGCGCAGTGAGTCAGTTCTGGTGGTCAGTTGCCACCACTTTACTGAGAAATTGAATTAACCCCTTGTGCCACCACGTTCTCATTTCCAAAATGGACATGCTGCCGTCACATCCAGTTCACTGGGTTGCTGAGTGCCTATCATGTCCCTTTACTCCCCAATGCATTCATGAAGTGTGTATCTCAAGGGCAAGGCGAAGCCAGGCCAGGTGTCACAAGAAGTTTCAAAAGAAAATAAACGCACGGCCTCCACTATGGGCGTGGAGAGCATCTCACAAAACCAAGCTACTCGCAGTGAATTGCTGGTGACACATGCCCATCACCGTGGGTCTCCCCTCCGCGCCCCTCGTTACGGCGAGAGCCCCCTTTCCTGGTGCTTCTACAGCCCAGCAGCTGCTCCAAGCCCCGGCGAGGCTGCCACGGTCACGAGCGGTCCAGCGCCACAGCCATCGGAGCACACAGCCCCTTCCCTTCTCTCCCACCAGCGCAGAGCTCAGCCGCCTCGGGCGGAAAGGCTCAGGGCGCGCCCAGCCGCGGGCAGGCGGACAGGAGCGGGCGGAGGCCCCTCTCCAGCGCCCCCGGCCGCCCGGGGCCGTCACGGAGGCTTTTCCTCGAGCGCGGTGCCCAGCCCGAGGCGTGGCGGCGGCCGGGAGCAGCTCAGTCCTCACACGGTTAACCTTCTCCCGAGGCGCCCGAGGGAGGGAGGAGGGGGGAGGG
>PVJC01035067.1:0-18406 GCA_004026665.1 Murina feae
AAAAACACAGCACCATCTATTGATGTAAAAGCAATGCACACCATACTAAATATTTTATGATTCCATTGCAATGTTTCTGATTTATGATCCATGCAGTTTAGTGACGTCAAAGGAAAAATTGGTTGAAAAAGTATTTCCCAATATTCAAATCAATTATAAGAATCATGATTAGCTGAGTGAACAAGCTATTCTTGTGGCCAAGAACAAAGACATCTACAAACTTAACAATATTATTCAGTCTAACATTCAAAGCAAGGCAGTCACATTCAAGTCCCTCGACACTGTTGTGGAAGCAAATGAAGTAGTTAATTATCCAACAGAATTTATGAATTCACTTGATCTGCCAGGGATGCCACCGCATGTACTGCAATTGAAAATCCGTGTGCCAATTATCATGTTGCGAAATATCAACCAGCCAAAGCTTTGCAATGGCACACTGCTTGCAGTAAAAAAAATTAATGAGCAATGTCATAGGAGCAACAATCTTGACTGGACCTTTCAAAGGTGAAGATGTCCTCATTCCTTGCATTCCTATGATTCCAACAGATATGCCATTTCAATTTAAAAGATTGCAATTCCTAATTCGATTGGGCCAATCTTTAGAATTGTGTGGTTTAGATCTAGACATGGATTGCTTCTCACATGGACAATTGTATGTTGCATGTTCTAGAGTTGGCAAACCAGATAATCTCTATATCTGCACAGACAATAGAACAACAAAAAATATTGTACACCCATAGGCATTGTGGCAATTAAACATATTAGAAATGCACACTTTCTCTTTTTTTTCTTTTCCATTTAACCAGACTGAGCCACAGCAATGTGTGGCCGGGCACAGCTAATATATATATATATATATATTCTCCACTGTGGTTCTAATTGTTAATTTCAATACATTAAAGAGGCTAAAACTGTTGTTTATTGTTTTGGTTGTTTCTTGCTCATGGTGTTCAGTGATTTTCAGTTTAATTTAATTTAATGTAAGCTCATATTTGTTTGATCTTAATTTGTGGGAATGCTGTGGGTCTACACTGGAGATGCTTTCCTTCAATAAGGATTGACATTTGCTTCTGCTCAGAGCCTAGGGCACTCTCCACCTGGGACCACTTAAATCCCTTTGAGGTATTTTGATTGATGTAAGGGGCTGAGGTTAGGTCTCAAGATATGATTGAAGTCAGCCCAAAGCTTAGTCTTAGTAGTGATGATTTCAGCATTTGTTTGCCTTCAGCGTACCCCATTTCCTTATCTTATTTGGTAGTATTTACAGTGCTACCTACTTAGGTTTTAGCTCTTGTTTTTTGTTTTGTTTTGTGTTTTGGTGGTGGTGGTACAGATGCTTGGGTGTTTTTTTAGTTTCTGTAAACCCAGCAGTTCTTTAAATATTATGTGTTATTCATAATCTACTTGTTTTGTAGCAAAACAGCTTTTTATGAAATTTGGTTTTTCATTCTGTGGAAGCCATCATTCTGTCTTAAAGCCATTCCAACCAGGCTTCCTTCACCATTTTAGTAAAACTGTACTTGTCAAGTTCATTAGTGACTTCTGGATTGCTGAATCCAAAGATTAGTCCTAATTTTTCTCCATCTCTTAGCAGCATTTGAATGACAACTTTAATGTCCCTTAACATTGAATTGCTTGATTTTCTGAGTTGCATCTTTTGTAAGAAGGTGGCTAAGTAGATCTTCAACAGTGGCCCATTCTGGGGGCTAAACCTACTCAGGATCACTGTAGAACAGGGATCAGGAATTCAAAAGAACAAATATACTACTAACAAAGAGTAAAAAGAAATGTACATTAAAAAGCCACACACTCATATAGAATTTATCTTTCCCCTTAACTAACACATTTTGTAACAAGGAAGATTCAGCTCTTTTGACAAACTTTCCTCAGAAGTAAAGAAGTCAGAGAAAAATAAAATTACTTTTTCTTTGTAATGGTTCTGGTAAAACATTAGAAACTTACAAAAGTATTGCACACCTATCAATACCAGCTGGTATCAAAGATTATACTAATCCTTCAGGTGATTTTGTGCGACCCTCACCCTACTTTGTCGTTGCCATGATTCCCCTGAGGCCCTCTGTGCTTTATTAGGCTATTGATAATGACTGAAGCCACCCTTGATGGAATTTTACAATTACCCGCCAAGACAGGCTCTTTCAATAAATATTATCCAAGTCTGATATAGATATCAAGATTCAGGATAACATTTTGTTTGTCCTGTAAATCCTCTAAGTCAGGATAGAGGCAAATTTTGAGATTCGATCATGTCCTTGGCTTATTGTTTATATGAAAGGTGCAGGATTGCATCTGTTTGTAAATCTATTAATTTCTGGTACTATTAATTTTGTTTAAAGTAGCCATATTGCTTTTATAACTCATAACTTAAATTTGAGATAATATCAAATCCCAAATCTAACTGCTGTATATATATGATCATGTACTTACTATGGAACTTGCTAGGGTCAGAAGTTGCAAAGGTGAGTAGAAGTATCTAGATAACCCAGTCTCTCTTGTTTTCTACTTTATTTCTTAATACAAATGAAAAATAAACAAATATCCAATTTTTTTATGAACCAGTCTCAAATTCACATACCCACTAAAATAAATAAGCTCTTGGAGCTTGCATGCATCTCTGTGAAGTATTTGATTTGGATTATATTAAAAAACACAAGGAAGTTAGTAAAAGGAAGGAAAGGATTGCTTCAGGTTTTGGCACCTGTCTTTGAGATAAGGGTGGCAGGGATCTTATCAGGCAGACAGCATCACTTACTATGGATCAGAAAATTCCATACTGGTTGGTTTAAGATCACGTTTCTGGGAGGGATTGGAACTGCTGGTAAGTCTTGGTTTGCTGTATTCAAGACTAGTGACTCCCCCTCAGGCCTGCTGTTTCTTTTTTTAACAGTTGAGCAAAAATCGGTAGCATAGATAATTAAGGTTCTTCAGGGAAGAATACAACTTTAAGTAATTAGTGATAGAAAAAGAATAGTATAATTTGATATGTATGGAAGTTGTGAAGCCTAAAATAGCTTCTGTATAACAGAGAAGGCAGCCACATTTGCTCTGTCACTTGTAGTCATTATGCTAATTTTTAATATTAGCTGTCATTCCTTTTAAATTAAACAAACTCAGAGGCTTTTGCATAGATAATTAGTTGATTTTTTTTATGACAGAGATAGATAAGTTTACATTTTAAAAACAAGTTTACTATTTTTATCATGATAGATATTTCATAGCCAGAAAAAAGAAATTTATTAAAAATCAGTGTCATTTTCAAATATAATTTTGCAAACTATAGTGTATCTCCATTTATGTGTTTGAATTTCTTTAAGATTATGATACAGAATGAAAACCAATGTAGGACATCTACTTTTTTCTTTTTGTAGAAAACAAATTATAGGTAACCTAAAAATGTTATAATACATTTAAAAATGTTATAATACATTTAACGCTTATCTTTGTTATAATTGTAGCATTTTATCTTCTTGCCTTTAAATGGTGTAAATCTTTGAGGTTAAGGCCAAATCAGATTGCGGTATTTTTGTGAACATGTATGCATGTGTGCATGTACATTCATGTGTGTATGTGTGTGTGTGTATTGGTGATGGTAATGGTGGTGGTGGTGGTGAGTTGGAGGGAAGAGAAGATAAAATACAAAGACCTGTCTTTTGGAAGAATGCTGAGTAATATTGTGTTATTTTATTATATTTTATTAAGTAAAGAATCCAGTTATTCTAATGTTGGGTTTGAGACTTAGGTTCTTGAAAGAAGGAAACTTGCAGAGGAATGAAATAGGTCTCTTTTTCTATCTAATCTAATAAAAGAGAAACATGCAAATTGACTGCACCTCTGCTTCGCCCCCAAGCCATGCCCACCAGCCAGTCAGAGAGACTATATGCAAATTAACCCAACAAAGATGGTGGCCAGCAGCCACGGAGCTGGAGCAAACAGGAGGCTTGGTTGGCCCGGTGACAGAGGAAGCCAAGCTTCCTGCCTGCCCTGGCTGGCTATGGCCTCCGCTCAAGGCAACAAAGTTCCAATTATGGAAAATAAATAAATCCCAGATACCTGCTTCCAGCCAGCCTCGCTGAGAGCTTGGGTCACTGCGGCTGTGGCCAGCCTGCAAACAGCCATTAGCCCCTCACCCAGGATGGCCCCACCCTCATGGGGTGAGGATCCCTGCTGGAGGGCTTGGCCAGCCTGAAAACTGACATCAGCCACTCACTGAAGCTGGCCAGGCACCCTAGCGGGAACCTCACCCTGATCTGGGACACCCTTCAGGGCAAACCAGCCGGCCCCCACCCATGCACCAGGCCTCTATCCTATATACCAAAAGGGTAATATGCAAATTGACCCTAACAGCAGAACCACTGGGAATGACTGGTCACTATGACACACACTGACCACCAGGGGGCAGATGCTCAATGCAGGAGCTGCCTCCTGGTGGTAGTGTGCTCCCATAAAGGGAGCTCTGCTCAGCCCAAGCCAGGCTGATGGCTGCCAGTACAGTGGTGGTGGTGGGAGCCTCTCCTGCCTCCTCAGCAGCGCTAAGGATGTCTGACTGCAGCTTAGGCCTACTCCCCACTGGCAAATGGACATCCCCTGAAGGCTTCTGGGCTGCCAGAGGGATGTCTGACTGCCAGCTTAGACCCGATACCCATGGGAGTGGGCCTAAGCCAGCAGCAGGACATCCCCCGAAGGATCCCAGATTGCGAGAGGGCACAAGCTGGACTGAGGGACCCCCCCTGAGTGCTCAGATTTTTGTGCACCAGACCTCTAGTTTTTATGTATGGGGAGTGTGAAGGCCACCACAGTTGGCTTTTAGGCCATGTCTAAAATGCAGATGAGTACCCTAGCTGGTGTGGCTCAGTGAATAGAGCATGTGACCCATGGACTAAAGGGTTCTGGGTTTGACTATAATCAAGGGCAATTAACTCTTTTGCAGGCTTGATCCCCAACCCTGGTCCAGGCACTGTGCGGAGGTAACCACTGTGTCTCTCTCACATTGATGTTTTTCTTTCTCCCCCTCCCTTTCTTCCACTCTTTCTAAAAAATCAATGAAAAAAATATCATCTGGTGAGGATTAAAAATAAATAAATAGATAGATAGATAGATAGATAGATAGATAGATAAAGTGCAGATGAGTCACCACTAGCTGTTGCCTATCTCACTTACCCACAGGCCCCTTTGAAGTGAGAATATAAGTGTTGTAGTTAAATGTCAATATAAAGATATGCAGAGATTAAGGAGAAGAATTGTGAGAACTTATTTATTTTCTAGTTTTCTTGGTTAGTAAACACTCTGTGTTGTGTAGAAAGATCATTACATGAAGTGTGAACAGCAACATTGTGATATTCTTTGATGTATTTGATATTGGAACCAAGGATCATGGAAACCTTAGAAAAGGAGGCATCTTTCCTTCTAATGTCAACAGTGATACTAATGTAAAAGACTAATGCTTCAAAAACAGATTCTTGACATAATTCTTAATTTCCATGTTAGAACTACATATGTCATTTTTTACATAGATATTTTAGTTAATATATTAAACTATTTCAGTAAACTGACATATGTATTTCAGTTAATCAAAAATTCTAGTACCTTGTAGTAGCAGTGCTGCTCTTTGGAGATGGAGGCAGCATGTGTGGGACAGAATACATTTAAGTATTTTGGATCAAATGTGCCAGTAGCAGGGAGCATAGGACTAAAATTATTCAGCTGGGCTCCCATAAAATGAAGTGACAGAAAGAAGAGTTACTGAGTTCATTTCAGTAATTCTTATGTTGAATGCTTTCTATTGCGGGGGAGTCATGATCTCCTTGAGGAGCTTGCTTCACTCTAGTTGAGGAAACTCTGTGTCCATATCTACAATGCAGGGAACAGTGCACTGTGTGCCCTAAGGAAGTGCAATGTGCTAGGGTACACAGAGGGGAAAGCGATTATTTTTTCTGGGAAGAATTGGAGAAAACTTTATTGAAGAGGTAGAATTTTAGTTTGACCTTAAAAGTTAAGTAGGATTTCAATAGGCAGACATAGAAAACAGGTATCCCAAACCATAGATGCAGGTAATAAAGAATAGATTCTAGAAAGAAATAGAAATAATAAATAGTGTCTGTGGCTAGAGTGGCAAGTATATGGGAGACATATGGTGGAATATCAGAAAAGTAGTAGGTTCAGAGCAGGCCACAGACATCTCTGCATGTGATGTTAAGGAGTTTTTCTCTCTATTCCTAGGGACAGTCATTGAAGATTGTGAGGCAGTGAGTTTATAGGATCCGATTTGTGTTTCAGGAAGATAACTGTTGTCAGTAAGAGCTCAGTTCCACAAATATGTATGGGATACTACTTGTGCAGGGGGCATATTAAGATGACAAAGACATCTTACTCTTATAGAGCTTGATCTAGTATAATGAAAAAATGAATTGCAGAAGGATGAGATTGGTGGCAGAGAGACCAATTAATAGGCTTCTGTAAGGATTTTATTGAGAGATTATAAAAATTTACAGTAGGGCAGTAGTTAGGGAAATGAAAATATGGGGCAGAATCAAGAGACATATCAGAGAAGTATCAGCAGAACATGAAGTTGAGTGGAGGTTGCAGGTAAGGGAGATGTCTCAAAAAACACTCTAAAGTTTGTATGTTACCAGGAGGAAAGGCAGGCTTAGGGAAGGGAGGGAGGGCAGACTGAGTTCTTATTTGGATCTATCAGTTTGAAGTATGATATCTATGAAGAGATACAAAAGGAATTTAGAAAGGCAAGTCTGAGAGATAGAAAAAATTAGAACTAGAATTATAGTTTGAAAGATGTTGACAGGGAAAGTAGCTGAAATTGTCAGTGACTGAGATCTCTTGCTGGAAAACTACAGAAGAGTATAGCGTTAAAAGAAGAGAGTTAGAAAAACATGTGTCATCAATGAGTTTTGGGAGGATGGTGATATAAATAAAAGGAGTCGTAGGATATTGAAAAAAAACTTGAGAAAGAGAGTGTTAATAATAATGAGGGTTGGTTACCAATGTTGAATGCTCTTGTAGAGGTCAGGTAGAATGAAGGTTAAGGAAAACTCCTAGACTTTTTAAATTAGAAAGTTATCAGTCACCTCTGGAGACCATTTTTAGTAGAGGAATGGGCTCAGTAATGTCATTAAATTGAAGTGGAATGAGGAGTTAACTGTGAGATGAAGCAACAGGGAAATAGATTTCTTTTCACCCATTTAATCCATAAATATTTATTGAGCATTTTCCTCTCATTTGTGAAGTGAGGGCAAGAGAAGAGATGGGATAGTTATTTAAAGGGAAATCAGGTTTTTAATGGGAAGGCCTCTAGCTGAGGGAAAAGAGGCAGTGCAGAGGGAGTAACCAAGGCTAATGGGTGAGGAAGAAGATACCAAGATACCAACAGGTAGGTGGAGATGAGATGAGCTCATGAGCACAGGTGGAGAGATTTATTTTGGCATAGACTGGGGTGTTCAGGTGGGTGGGAAAAAGGATGAAGTTGAGCAGAAGCTCCAAGTCCAGAGCTCTCGATTTCAATCCACAGTAACAATTGCTTTTTTTGTGGCTTGTTATTGTTTGCAATAATGTGTGTGAAATGGCATAATAATAGTATTATTCTTTGGGGTGGATTGGTATGTTTTCCAGGTGAACAGAGCTTTCCAGACACGAGTTGAAATATTCCTGGGGGTGCAGTGCTGTTAGGACTCCACCTTGTCATTTAACTGTCTCACAAACTGGAGCTGGGTCTAATTTCCAGCTGCGCAGTCACACAGCAACTGTATCTCTCAAGCAGTCATGTACTGGCTGTGTAGATCATAATGGCCGTCCTCTGGAAATGACTCCCGTTGGAGCCCGTTGGTGGTCAGGTGAAAGAACAGCAGTGTGAGCTTCTGAATCTATAATGATATAAATACCATTTCAACATTTTTGAGAGCTTAAGGAGTGAACTCTGTTTTTACTCATAAACAAGTGAGGTGTTTGGAGCATGAAATAGTGTTGCAGAGGAGCTCCCCTTTGCTCACACTTGGAGGCAAGGGAGACTGTTTCCCCGTGTGTGGCTGTAGACAAGTTTGCAGGGGACTCGCTGAGAGCAGGATAAAAGAAGCTGGGTTTAATGTGAAGATAATTTGATTCAGTTTGCCTTGAAACTGCTTTTGCTGCTAACGTCTTGTTTAATAAATAATCATTTTAGGGAGTGCCGCCAACCAACATGAGAAATGGGCTCCTGAGCAAGGTTAGAGCAATTGAACAGAGAGCAGAATTGACAAGAAAACTTAACCTTGATTTAATGTATTACAAAAATTGCTCACTAAAATGAATGGTCAAGGAATTCTGCTTTCATTATTGACAAGAAGGGGCTTAAAATTCATATATCCTAAATGACAACTCTCTATACATAGGCAAGGATCAGATAAAGGCAGACATTTCCCCCCAAAAGGAATGGAATTTGAAAGGGACATTTCTTTTTTACTATTAAGAAATAAACAAGCTAGACTTTTGACCATTTACTTGAATTATATGTTTTCATCTAAAGTGCTGACCCATTCATTCATCTCCTGCCCTTCATATGGCCATTTTTATTGTTTAGTTTTTGCTACATCATCAAAAATTTTATGTACTTCTCATTGGATATGAATTAATAATGCTTTACCTGCAACACAAGAAACTATTACAGAGATAAAAAGACGAGTGTATTTCAATTCTCCAATAAAAACAGCTCTTATAGCTCCCCACTAGACTATTAAATGCTGAAAAATCCACATGCTTTCTGCAAAGAGGATCTATTAAATAAGTTAATTAAACTTGGTATTCTAAAGCAATTCTGAAAAGTTCTAATTAATTTTTAAACAATATTGAAATAACGACTTGGTACCTCACATTCTTTTAAAATATTGTAACCCAATCAATTCCATAATACAGTATGCCACAGTAGGCTGACTGTTTTTCTGATGGTTAAAACATACCATTGGTCTGTTTAGTAGTTCATTGGTCTGGATAGTAATCACCATAGCTTGGGGGCAAAAAAGTTGAAAACAAATCATTGAGGTATTATAGAAGTGATCAGAATTTTTAATAGCGTTATTGACTCTCCAAGTGTTTGCTTTGTTTCTTCCTTGATAATATGTTAAGGCACAGAAATCTATGTATTCAATTGCAATATTATTTAAGTCCTGTTTACCTGAGGTTGTTGGATTGACTCTTTTCACTGGAGAGATTTTCCAGTTCAATAAAATAGGTTTGAATTTTCCCCATGGAATATTCAATTACGTCCCAATCCTCCCCTGACTTCACCATAGTGTAGACCAAACCACTTCTTAATTATGGGTAAGGATTTATTTAATTTCTATGTTGTTTCTGCTGCAGTTGGCATGAGTTCTAGGTGTTTGAATGGAATTCTGTTCTTGAGCAAGAGTTACGAGAAAAGTGGTGGAGAATAGTAGTGAGGGAGCTGAATTTGGCTGAAGTCTCAAGACCAGGGATCTTCCTAAAATGTGTTGCTGCTCTTGAGATCATCTTTCTTCTTCCCCTCCTGTTTGAGATTTCCTAGTGTGCATGTTAAAAAAGCAGATCCAGGGGCTCCATTCCAGCCTACTGAATCAAATTCTCTGGAGAAGGTGTCTGTAAGTTTGCATTTTAAACAAGATTAGGACTTAATACTTAAAAAATCTGGGAATCTGACCTGTGAGATGAAGTTTAAGTTTCTTGGCACATACAGCAAAGACAACTTTCCCTAAGGTGCTGTCTTCTCATCTCTTGCCGTTCTGACACTAGCAGTGATCAGTAGGGAAAAGCATGCATTTCTCCCTACATTATGCTATTTCAGGATCCTCTATCTTTGTATGTGACTTTGCCCAGAATTGCTCATCTGAAAGTTCTTATAGATTCCTCATATTAGGGAGTTCTGCAAAAACAGTAAGCTCCATGACAGCTGTGACATTGTATATTTTCACACTTGTATCCTTAGAGATTAGCATAGTGCCAGCACACAGGAGGTGCCCCGTAAATGCTTAGAATGCTTAGACATCATAATCCTCTTTTGTCTAAGAAAGATTTGATTTTTAAAGTGAGGTGTTGGATAGATAACCTCTCAGATTCTTGACAACTTGCGTACTCTTATTACTGTAAGCCAAAGTGAAATTGGACGCTGGAATGACAGCGTTGCCTATGGACCCTGTGGCATCTGTCATTTATTTTTTCCTAAATAAATCATTCTAAATTGGTACTTGCACTGGGAATACCTGTCAGGTTTAGTTTATTATGCTAAACTAGGGGCCTGGTGCACAAAAATTTGTGCACTTGGGAGGTCCCTCAGCCCGGCTTGTGCCTCTCGCAGTCTGGGACCCCTCTGGGGATGTCCACCTGCTCGCATGCCTGGTCAGCCTGGGTGAGAGGCTGATGGCTGTTTGCAAGCTGGCCAAGCCCCCAGTGTGGACCCTCACCCCATTGGGGTGTGGCCAGCTTGGGTGTGGGCCTGAGGGCTGTTTTTTGGCTTTCAGGCTGTCCATAGCTCCCATTGACCCAATGTCCCAGCAAGGCTGGCTGGAGCAGGTTTCTGGGGTTTATTTATCTTCTATAATTGATACTGTTCCTTTAAGCCGAGGCCTAGGCAGGTAACGAAGCCTCCTGTTGGCTTTAGCTAGTGGCTTCTATAATTGAAAGAATGTTGCCTTAATAGACTCTAGGCAGGCAATTTCCTCCATCGCTGGTGCAACAGAAGGCTGCTGTTTGCTTCAGCTCCAAGGCTTCTATAATTGAGACAATGTTGCAAGTATGTTGCCTAGAGCTGGGAGAAGCCCAGCTGGCCAGCTGGCAGACAGTTTATTCCTGGTGCAATGGAAGCTGCCTGTTTACTCTAGCTCCGTGACTGCCGGCCTCCATCTTGTCTGGGTTAATTTGCATACAGCTGCTCTGATCGGCTGGTGGGTGTGGCTTAGGCGTCTCGAAGAAACGGTCAATTTCAGTATCACTCTTTTATTAGATTGGATAGTACCTACCTTCTTGGATAAGCTAATTTAGCTTCCAGAGTCACATGAATTAGCAACGTCCACAAAGAGAACATCTGACCAGGTCACATTTTACACTGTAAAGCTTAATTTGGGTTATCAAACATTTCCCGAGTTCCAACTGGTATATCATGCACTGTGCTAAAGTCTGAGATATAGAGATTAATGCGATATAGTTCCTGTCCTTGAGTTGTTAACAAAGATAATGCAGAAATAGGAAGAATATAAACAGGGTGATTGCCCATAAAGGGAAACTGATGACTTTAATTTTCTTAATTTTACTGGTCACTACATTTCCAGGTCTTTCCTCCAGCTTTACCAGATCTTATCGTAATTCAGGCCTAACCATCTAAAGAATAGAGACTACACAGGTCAGTTTATTTTTCAAAGAAGATTAGACCTTGAGAAAATGGCTGTGACTGAAAGTGAATTTTAGGATAAAAAAAGAAAAGAAAGGTTTGGTAAAACATTTATTTCATTGCATCCTGCAGTTGGAAATCACAGGGATACTAGGAAATATGAGCCAGTGTGCAGGACACAAGATTGGAAATAATAGCTTTCTAATTATGCATTGACATTGTTTATGCAGGAAGGAAAATAATTCAGGTTTTCTAGACTCACTAAAAATATGCTAAGATACTCATCTGCACTGCGTTCAGCTTAAGTTCAATCTTCAAATTTCAGAGAAGAGTATGAGCTTAACTAGCTGGAAGATTTAAAAATCTGGCAATTGCTTAGGTGAGCAACTGATCTGAACACCTTGGCATTCCAACAGAGTTATAGGAAGCATGGAGACTTGCTCTCCTTAACTTGGAAAATCTCTCATGGCGAATTTTTACATTTTCAGACACAATGCAACCAATGCTTTTGGGTTGGGTGCTGTGGCAAAAAGACTGAATTTGAGTTGAAAATGAAATGACACAAATAATAATAGCAGGTAATATTTGTCGTGTGCATGCTGTATGTGAGACACTGATCTAAGCACTGGGCATTCATTGTCTTATTTAATTGTAACAGTAATCCCTGTTATAATTTGACAGAGAAGAAACCCAAGGCACAAAGATGTTAATTGCCCAATTTCAAATAGCTAGTAAGTGGTGGAGTCTAGGAATCAAGCATATAAGATAGTTAGGACCTTCTTATAAACCTAAGCTTGCTTAAAAAAAAAAAAAAAAGAAAGGATACAAGGCTCCTTGATGTAATCCATTGAGAAGAAAGAGATGGAGCTTCTGGAAGGGATTCACTGTACCTCTCTCTGGTCCTTATTTCTTCTCTCTGTGTGTCTGCTTTGTTCACTATGTTCTTCAACTATTCTTGGGCCCTTGTCTTAGAACCAACAGCATAACAGAAGGGTAGTGGTTAAACTCCTGAATGGGAGTCAGACATGACCTTTGCAATAACTTAGCAAATGGCCTTGAACAGGTTACTGAGCCTGTGCTTCACAGTAAGTAGTTCCTGTAGTTGACTACGTCTGTCTTAATGTAAAGCAAGCATGAATCTCAGATAATTGCTTCTATAATTAAACAGCATTCATTATTTCCTCCTACATATGCAGTTATTTTCTAAATTACATGTTAGGACGACCTTCCACGTTTATCTTCCAGCCCTAATTCTTCCTGGAAATGGACTGAATAAATACATTCACCTGAATGTGTAAAGATTTGATGATTTATGCATTGCTTATCTCAGGGGTTTTTTTTGTTGTCTTATCTAAAGAGACGACTTGAGTGTTATTCCCCAAATATCTTCAGGATGAACTTTCAGATCCCGAAGGAAAGACTGAGACAAGGCAGACATTTGGGAACACTGTTGACCTAGGAATCATTCTTCAAAGTATTCTTTACTGGAATTGTCCCACTCCAGGTCATCCTAAGGATGTCTTTCACTTGAATAGAGACTATTTATTTGAAATATCCAGATAATTGCCTGGCTTCCTGCATTACTCAGAACAGTCAAGGTTATGCTGTATAACAAACACACCCCCAAATGCCAGTGGCTTGAAACAACAAAGGCTTGTCTTTTGCCCATTAAACATGTTCATCTTGGCAGCAGAGAGGCTCTGTTCACTCTAACTACCCTAGACCTCCAGGCTCCACCACACCCAGCATTCCTAGTTGCCATACTCTGGAAATCTCATACTGCCATTCATAGTCTCTAATTCATTTAACTTGATCAGTGACCAGAGATAGAAACATGCCCCCATCGAACCACACAGAATGGAGGGAATAAGTGTCATAAGCTAGAAGGAATGAGGATTTTTAAAAATTACTTAAAAAATGTAATTTTATTGAGTTTTTTTTAGAGAGAGGAAGGTGGGGGGAGAGAGAGAGAAAGAGAGAGAGAGAAAGAGAGAGAGAGAGAGAGAGAGAGAGAGAGAGAGAGAGAGAGAGAGAGGTTGCCTCCCATTGCACCCCAACAGGGGACCCAACCTTCAACCTGAGCATGTGCCTGACCAGGAATCAACCCAGTGACCTTTTGGTGCAAGGAATGATGTTCAACCAACTGAACCACATGGAACAGGGTAAGAATTTTGTTTGATTAATAGTACAAATGACTGTTCTGCATTCTAACAGCTTTCCTGTATAGGCAGAAGTTCCAGAATATAATAAAAAGCAGACGTTTCAATGATATCTACTAAGAGTCAAGTACCATTTTAATCATTTTATATGCATCTCAGTTAATCCTCACAACAACCCTTTTGTTATTCTCATTTGGAGGATGAGAAAACTGAGGCATAAGGAACTTGAGCATAATGTGTCCAAGATCCCACTGCAGCACAGGATTTGACTTCAGGCATCAAAGTTCGTTCTCTTGACCACAAAACCATGTCCTATATCTGGACTATTTATAAATAATGTGGTTTCCTTGAGACATAATTAATGACACATTTGCTAGGGAAATTTTGAGCTTAAAGGCATATTGGAGTGTAAAATCTAACTTGCTTTTATTTTGTTAAGTCTACATTGCAGTCCTGAGAACATTTATTATAGGAGACATATTTGGTATGCTTTAGAATTTCAGTGTGTGACTGGTACCCTGACGGCAAGCTCTCATTTAGACAGATTTGTCAAGGAGAAGGAAATGATAGCTTATTTATAGAGATCAACATGCAATCTGACTTTAAAACACATTTGCCTAAAAATTAATGAAGGTAACATGTGGGGCCATTAACTTTTAATGACGAGAATAATGAGGATGCAAACAGCTGAGAGCATCGTGCTGTGGTGCAGAAGGGCCCACCAACAACCTCGCAAGCCTGGTGCGTCTGTCAAGCCTGCGGGGTGACAAGCCTCAGGACCTGGCCCTGGTGGACTTCAGCAGGAAATGGATTTAGTAGATGGAACCGGCGTAGCTGGCAGAGCAGCTGGGGTTGCCAGAGAACCAGCCTCGGGAAAGTGCCAGAATGAAGTGGAGCTGGGCTCCTGGAAACACAGCCAGTATCACAGCCCAGTCCTGTGATGGCATCGCTGCCACAGTGCTGAGTGCTGAGGGCTGCATCTTGTCCTGGGCATAGGTGCCCCTGTTCTCTACCTGGAAACTGTGTGTCGCCACTCTCATCAGAGCCACCAGAATGGGTTCTCCTCCATCCCGGCTGCTTTGTGCCAACAGTTCCACATTCAAAGTCCCAAGGGGTGTCAGCTGTTTGGCCAGGCCTAGGCCAGGTGCTTTGCTCTAGTTGCCAGAGTTTGCTTTGAAATTGTGAGTGGGTGATCCTCTTCCTTCTTCACATGTGGGGCATTCTCCAAACACAGAGAAAGGGAACTCAGATGCTGGGCAGCCAGTAGGAAAAAAAGAAGGAAAAATCAAAACAAATGTCCACTGTAAGCGGGTAGGTTTGATTTTTTGCAGTAACTTTTTGTATGATTAATCAGGAAAATTTATCCTTGTCCTCTCATCCGTTTTGTTTTCTTTCACAGAGATTTGCATCTAAAAGACTTTTAAGTTGTTCATATTTAGTTTAAAATAATTATTGATTTCCTGTAACATGTGAAGCCCTTTCTAGGCACTGGGTTATGAAAACACAGACCTGAGACCTCGCCTCACTATTGCTCAGGCTGAATCGGGGAGGGGAAAGGAAGTGGAATGTAAAGTAAGGATGGAGAGAAAGTTCTAGCTGAGGAGGAAAGGCTGCAAAAGAACAGGGCATTTGAGCTGAAAATTAGACATGCAGAGGTAGACAGACATTTCTTATGGGGGTTGGGGGGGGCGAGGAAAGACAAGAAAAGAGAGAGTGTGATTGTATATAGGGAGCAAATTGTTTGATTGATGGCCATAGAGATAATACCATTTAGTAATAATACATAAAATGGATAGATACAAAAGGAAACCAGAATCAGATAAATTATTTGAGAAATCATGTAATCCAGGACAAAGATAATAAGGCCCTAAAAGAAATTAGTAACATTGAGAATAGAAAAAATAATGGATATGAGAGATATTACATCTATTGTACTTAAGGAAGTGAATTTTTAAAAAAATATATATTTTTATTGATTATTTTACAGAGAGGAAGGAAGAGGGATAGAGAGTTAGAAATATTGATGAAAGAGAAACATCAATCAGCTGCCTCCTGCATACCCCTCACTGGGATGTGCCCTCAACCAAGGTACATGCCCTTGACCAGAATCGAACCTAGGACCCTTGAGTCCGCAGGGCGACACTCTATCCACTGAGCCAAACCAGTTAGGTCGTGAATTTTTTTTTTTTTATGTGATCACCAAAAAGAGAGTTTCCTAATAAGAGCCAAATACAGCTCAGTCTTGAGAGAGCCTAGTAAGCTGGACTGGCCCTTTTCTGAACACCACTTTAGGACACTCTCACCACCTTTCTGGACCTTGCAATGACCTTTTTCATTAGTTCTTCTGAAGTAAGATTGGGATTTTTTCCCCTTCAAAACAGATAGTAACAAATGCTACCATATTTGAATGCCTATCACATACCAAGCATTTTTTATGCCTATTTCCTATTTCCACCACAACCTTGACAGGCAAGAATTGTTATTACTTTAAGTATAAAAAACCTGGGATTAGAGAAATAGTAGGCAGAACTAACAATCAAACTCATCTTTTCACCAGTAGCCAATGATATTTCCCCTGTTCTTTAAGCTGTTTTACAATGAACTTCAACAAGATCAACAAAAAATAAGTAAAATAAAAAATTAAGTAGATACATGAGAAAATCATAAGGTAAAAATATAAGAGAAATGAAAGCAAAGTTAATCTGCACATGGGCAACTCTCAGTCACCTAAATTAACGAAATCCTGCTATAGTTTAGCAGGCATCCTAAAGGTTTTAGAAAGAACCCACCTTGTTCCTCAACTCCTCAATGTAAGTGTGTCTACGCCACCTGAACCTCTCAATTCTTTACTGTTCTATCCCCGAGCATTTCTCCTTTCTGCTGAGGTGTGTCAGTAGGAAGTTAAATGTATCCCTGGCCAATAAAACCAGTAAAACCTCTCAGACACCTTCCCTGCCTGATAACGGTCACAGGCCATTGCTCAGAGACTAATAAAACTCACCTCAGGGAAACAGAAAAACACTGTGAGGGAAGGCTGGCTGGTTTGAGAGTCCTGGCTGTGAGCCCTGGCCCAGAGTGCCTTGCTCTGATAGTTTTATCCAAGCAGCTGCTGATCTTCCTCCATGTTGTAGAACAATAAAGAATTGAGGTCTGAGACTGAGAAGGGCCAGTAGCTGGGACTGTTCAGATCATTCAGAATATAGTGCTGTTATTGCTGGTGGAATCCATGGTCTTCCATCTCCAGGAGAATGGTTAGGACACACTTATGTAATACCTTAATCAATAAAGAGAGAAGAAAACAAGAATAAAATAAAACAAGTTTCTTTTTTTATTTTTTAATTAAATTTTTATTGTTGAAAGTATTACATATGTTCCTCTTTCTCCTCCATTAACCCATTCTAGCCTGCTCCCTTCCTGCTCCAGGTCTTCACCACCCTATTGTCTGTGCCCAAGAACATATATGCATGAAAGTTCTTTGGTTGATCTCTTCCCACCCACCTGTCGACCCACCCCTGCCTTCCTCTGAGATTTTTCATTAAGTTGGCCTATCTGGTGGACAGCTTTTGGGTTCCCGAGAAGGTAATCATCAGTGCAGCCTGTGTCTTCTCTAGGCCTCAGCCCCTTGGTTGCTGACGGTGTTCCTTGAAAATGGGATGTTTCTGCAAGCTCACAGACTTCAAGTCTCCACTGCTTTATGCCATCTGCCACTTTCACACAATTAGTTGTGCCCTTTCTTTCTGATTTTAATTGTTCCAGTTTACAAAGTTCTTGACTATGTATGTCTTTTATTTATTCATCAACCAACCACCAAGTGCTTAACAATGCTCCTCACAGGGTGCCTAGCACAGTGCTGGGCACCTGCAGGGAAAACTGCACAGAGCACAGCAGCTTCTTCCCCTCTACCAAACTTTAAATTCTATATTTCAATTACAGATTATATCCAGTATTACTTTGTATTATTTCAGATGTACAGTATTGGGGTTAGGCATTTGTATAATTTATAAAGTGATCCCTATGATATTTCCAGTACCTACCTGGCCTCATATGTAGTTATGGATCCATACACTGGTGGGGGATCCCTCGGCCTGGCCTGCAGGGATCAGGCCGAAACCAGCAGTTCGGCAAACCCCAAGGGGTCCCGGAGTGGGAGAGAGCACTCTGCAAATTTGCTGTTGCTCAGCAGCTCCTGTGTTGAGCATCTTACCCCTGGTGGTCAGTGCATGTCATAGCTACTGACTGGTTGGCCAGTCAACTGGGTGGCTGGTCGCTTAGCCTTTTATATATATAGATTACTGACTAGATTTCCTATGCTCTACTGTATATCTCCAGGACTATTTTGTATTCCTTTTTTTTTGCAGTGGCTTTCCTCTTACCTCCTATCTGATTAGTACATTTAGGTTTACTATTCTTGTCTCACCCTTTGGACAAGTTGTTCTTAAAGAGCTACAACGTAATAAAGACAAAAGTTTTAACCTGGGAAGGAAGCTGACAAAAACAATAACACTTAATGACCAGCATTAGTATTTGTAATGCTTTCTACTGCCCAATGTTTCCTATTGTTGAGAATTGTACTTAGTATTTTGGGGTTGCTTATACTATAAAATGAATCATTTGTGTGTGTGTTTTATTGTCTGCTGAGTTGAGAGATATAGTTGGCTTCCTAAATATTTCACTTTGCATCTTTTTTCCAAGAAAGAAACTATATTGAGATAATGTAACTTAAAATCATATACCCTACAATTTGATACAGAGAATGAAATGAAACAAAAATTAATTTTCTTGACTTCTTAATATTTCTTCCTTCATCTTAGGTGTACAAACCCAAAGCAAACTCCACAAAACCAGAAACCTTTTTTCTACTGACTTGCTCTTTTCACTATCAATAGAACCC
>PVJC01035068.1:0-18427 GCA_004026665.1 Murina feae
AAATGTCCTTCAAATATCTGGAAAACTATAACTAAAAGTTAATGTATTAGGCCTCAAAAAATAGTTAATTTACATTTTGCCTCTTAAACAAAGTTTATGTGGATATACTGAAAAACTGACAGCAGGAGTTCAATTAATATCATTTACTGTCCACACCCAAGGACAAATGAAGTTAGAAAATAAGCCTTAGTTCAGACTGATTTAAATTGGCAAATTGAAATAAGTGAATATTCATGGGAGTTTAGTTATACTAGGCAGGAACCTATTCCTGGAGCATTAACTATCTTTTATTGATGGTTCACCTCATAGTAAAGCTGCTTATCATGCAATAAATTCAAGAAATGTCCCCTTGCATGTTTCCAATTTAAAACAAAAAATTAGGGATAGTGGAGTAATCTCCTCTAAGTGACTTACATCAAGCCTTAATTACCTTAAATTTCTTTCACTTTAAAATTTTTTTTCACTTACAGTGCTTATGGCAAGACACCTATGGTGTTGGAATAAGCCAAAGGAAAATGATTTGGCAAAATGAAAAGATCCTGAGTCTGGTTTATAGAAGGAAGGGTCCCTTTATTAACCTTTGGTTGAGAATATGCTTATGTATTTCCAGAAAACTTCAAGCCCGTGAGGATTCCTGCAACAATGGATCTGAGAGAGGAACTAACCAGACTACTCCAACCACAGATAGCAGTGGCCTCAAGCAACACACTCACTGACAAGACAGAGGGAAACAGTCCAGAGATGGGAGATGGTAAAGATGCCTTGCCATGCTACCAGTCATCAGCTGTCTGTCGACAGTGCAGGTTGCCCTGGACAAAGCCAAAGAAGGTCGGACCTGCATTGCCATTACTCACCGTTTTTCCACCATCTAGAACTGGAATATCATTGCTGTCATATCACAGGGGACAGTGATTGAGAAGGGAACCCATAAAAACTGTTAGACAGTGATTGGAAAGGGGACTCTAAGAACTGTTGGCCCAGACAGGAGCTTACTGCAAACTAGTTCCTTTGATGCCTGGTAGCAATTTAAAAGGACATGACAGAACTCAATCCTTTTCATAGAGTCTAAAAATCTTAAAAGGACCTGAGCTCTGAGCTCTGCAAATAGCATACACCCTTTTAAATTTATTAAAACAAAAAGGCGGATATGCTGGAGGCTAAGACCAGCAGGGCATAAATGTGAGAAGTTCATCAGAAGGCTGATGGACTATTGATATTCATCAGGGCTGAAAAATCTGCATATTATTACCTGCTGCTGGCTAAACAGCTGAAGGCAGTTCCCCTAACCTGATAATCCTTTATTGTTTACTAAACCTTACCTTTGATATGTGTGTTTGCTTTACTAAAGGGCAGAATGTGTGAATAAAAAGCCATGGGTCCAGGCATTTGGGCAGCCCACTTCACTAGAGGGTGAGGCCTCCATCTGGTTCTCCCAATGCCTTCCAAATTTGTATTTCTTGTCAAGTCTCTTCATTTATGTCGCAGCCCTTTTTCCAGATTCCTGAACTCTTGCTGTGAAAAGACAGTGGCATCCTAGTAGTAATGACTTAAGTCATTTGTTCTTAAACCCTTCGGTTTTTCTCCTGTAGAGCATCTCATGCTACTTCAACTTTCTAGACGCTTCTCTCTCAGCTGAGGAGCAGACTAGATGATCAGATGATCCCTTCAAGCTCTAAATTTCTTAGCCAATGCCCAAACTTGGTACTAGAATGCACATACCATTTCCCTGGGAGGGTTTTTATTGGCTTTGTTTTGTTTTGTTTGTTTTGTTTTTAACATGCAGTTATACTACACTCATTATCTACCAGTTCTTTGAGCTTAATATTTTATTTTGCAATCCCTTTGTAGCATCGCCAGGTATGTATTCTATGCTCAAGGACTTCTAAGTTTTTTAAATTTATGACTCTCAGTATATTACTGGACAAACAATTGGCCTATCACTACTCGAGCCAATGAAGCAGAGACAGGGTTGAATCATATATTAGCGTTTATTCCAGTACTGCCAACAGTATGAGAGAGCAGCAGGTCAGCCACAGAAATCTGCTCTGCTTATATAGTAAAAGTATAAAGGAAAAATAGGCAAAAGGGCAGTTTACAGAGATGCAAAAGAACTAGGGGTCTTCAAAGGGCTTAGTGATATGTAAGGGTTGGGGTTACATGGGGAAATAGCCCAAGGGAGTGTCATATGGGCAATTAACAGGTACGCAAGTTGGAGGTCTACAAAGGCCTACAGGTATGCAAAGGGGCTGGGGTTCTTCAAAGGGCTGGAGATTCTGGTTTCTGCAGCCAAGTTGTTAATCTTTCCATGATAATAGGTAGCTCCAAATGGGGAGGAAGGGCTGCATCTGCAGGTCAGCTCCAGCTGGGGTAGAATATGCCTTCTTTAATTAGAATAGAACAATCATGGTTAACAGAGCATAATTAATATTTCTTATAATACTAGCTGGTTCCCCAAATTCTATTGCTGCCCCCTTTCAAGTAAACCTGCCTTATCTGGACTAAGTAAGCCACATGCTTCACTTCCCAACACCAAAAATGTTCATTTCCCCCTTTTTATTTTCTAGACAGCAGCAAGCTCTGGGAGCTCTGTCAGGCCTCAAAGGGTCTCGTGCCTTAAGAGGGAGAAAATATTTCTTGAAAGTAATTATTCTTGAATTTGAAGGTAAAAACACATACTTTAAAATGTTGTGGGATCACTTAAAAAATCAACTGTATTTCTATACACTAACAATAAAATCAAGAAATAATTATATTTATAATAGCATCAAAAAGAATAAAGTACAAGACTGGTACACTGAAAATAAAAAAATAAATAAATAATCCAGATACATGAAAAGGTCATCCCACTTTTGTGGACTGGATGACTTAACTTTGCTAAGGTGGCTACACTCCTCAAATTGATTTACAGATCCAACACAGCCCCTATCAAAATCCCAGCTGAACTTTTCACAGAAATTGACAAAGGGATACTCAAATTCACATGGCAATACATGGGACCCAGAATAGCCAAAGCAATCTTGAAAAAGAAGAACAAAATTAGAAGACTTATACTTTCTTTTTTCAAAACTACAAAGCTATAGTAATCAAGACAGTGTGGCACTAGAATAAGAGCAGACATACAGATAGTGGAATAGTACAATTGATTTTGGCAAGGGCCAATTGAACGGGGAAACAATAGTCTTTTTATAGTTGGTACTGGGCAAGTGAATATCCACATGCAAAAGAATGAAGTTGGACTCCTAGATCACACCAAAACTTAACTCATAATGGACCAAAGACTTAAAAATAAGAACTAACACTATAAAAATCTTAGAAGAAAACAGGAGTGTAAATTTTCATGACCCTGAATTGAGCAATGGTTTCTTTATGTGACTAAAAACACAAGCAACCAAAGGCAAAAAATAGACAAGTTGAACCTTCATCCAAGTGGAACATTTTTGTGCTTCAAAAGTCACTATGAAGAAAGTAAAAAGACAAGCCACAGAATGAAAGAAAATATTTGGAAATCACATATCTGATCAGGGTCTAGTATCCAAAATATATAAAGAGCACTTACAGATCAACAATAAAAAGACCAAAAAAATCACATTTTAAAAATGGGCAAATAATTTAAATAGAAATTTCTCATAAGAAAAATGCAAATGTTTAATAAGCACCTCAAAAGATGCACAGCATCATTAATCATTAGAGAAATATAATTAAACTGTAATAATGAGGAGGAAGACTGGTTTTGCAAGGAATGTTAGGCCATTAAACCAAACAAAGCCCTGTCCTGTGGTAGGGTAGGGGGGCTTTGTTCTGAGCCCAAACCTACGCACACCTGGGGGAAGGGTAGATGAACAGAGTACTCCCTTCAGGTCCTTGGAGGGAGGGAGTATATTTGCAAATCAATGAACTCGAGGGGCAGTTATAATAAGCAAGGTTTTTGTGTGTTGCGGGCACTCTGGATTTGGGATTTAGGATACCCCAGAGTCTGCGCATGTTATTAAAACTGTGATTTCTCCACTTCTTCAAAGCGTCGCTTAGTTTTTTGGTCTTTCTGCAACAATAAGATGCCACTTCATATACACTAGGATGGCTATCATTAAAAAGACAGACAATAACAAGAATAGTAAGGATGAAGAGAAATTGGAACCCTCCTACATTGCTAGTGAGATTGGAAAATAGTGCTTACTTTGCAAAACAATTTAGCAGTTCCTCAAATAGTTTAATGTAACTCAGCAATTTCATATATATATATATATATATATATATATATATATATATATATATACATTTATATATATATATAAAACATTTGTCCATACAAAAACTTGTACCTGAATTTTTATAGCAGTGTTATTCCTAGTAGTCAGAAAGTAGAACTAGAGCAAATGTCCATCAACTCATAAATGGATGAACAAAATACAGAGGATTATTTTTTCCATTGTGTTAGTAACAATGCTTATTATAGAAAATGTGCTTAGAGATGGGTTTGTGGATATTTGTGCTTCAGAAAGAAAGCCCTTGGGCCATTCTTGCAGGGAAGGTGACCTCATCTTAAAGGAATAAATGCTCCTGGGGTTCTGTGTGGAAGGTCTCAGTGGCTATGTGTTTCTAAGGGAGGATTGGGCCCTTTTTACCCCCAGGAGGTTAAATAAGGCCTTATGTTTCTCCCGGCTTGAGGTTCCGGTTTATCAGGTCATCAAGTCCTCCCCAGCAAGCTGGAAAGCTTCTTGTGTAGGAAAAGAAGAGAATGGGAGCGTTTGTGTACAAGATCTGGGGTGTGGGCCACGCAGTGCTCCAGCGGGAGGGGGCTGCCGAGGGATGGCTCAGATGCCCAGACGCCATCGCTGAGGGTGGTCTGAATGTGGGTTTGCTGCCCTCAAAGCAGCCTCATGAGGAGATGGGGAGGAGCCCTAGGAGAAACTTTCTGATGTCCAGGGCCTATGCTGGATCAGGGCCAGCCTAACCTGCTGGGACCCACCAGTAAGGATAAGAAGGTCCCCAAAACCCAGGGCACTGGATTGACTGGTCAAGGAGTGAGGAAGTGATGTGTCATGGCAGCCTTGCTTTTCAGACTTCCCTCGGCACCCTGGGACCCCTGTGGTGTCCTGGGAACCCAGTCCTAGCAGGGTGCACAGATTTCCATTCTGTATTCCGAGGCCAGACAAGAGAGAGCCCTTAGTGCAGAGGAGTTGCCAGGATTCCGCTTGCTTCCCATCCCAGCCTCCGCGGGGCTCTTCCACCGCCGTCCTCCCTGCAGATCAGCAGGGCTGGGCTCCAGCTCTCCCTCCAAACCAGGCTGTGGCACCTGTGCAGATGCAGCTTAAGACAGGAGATAGCACCCTTGTCACCTTGGAGAAAGGTGAGCCTCCACTCTCAGGAGCGCTGGTGACAAGACATGTCACCACCTTTTCTATTCCCTAAGACAGCATCTTACAGCACCTGATACTGATTAAGGTCACCTGGGATTTTACGGGCCAAATACTTGCAGCAGAAGATGCTATCAGTGGAAAGGTAAGTCTGATGTCAGCAGAACAGTGAGAGCAACCTAGTGGCAGCTGGGGCTTGAAGTGGGGAGGGAAGTGTCAGAACCCCTTACCTGAGCAGGAGAGTGCAGGCCACATTCCTGCAGTCACCTCTGCTTGGGGGCCTAAGGAAGACTGAATGCTTTTGTGTGTTCCTCCAGACACGACAAAGTCTGGCAGTCTTGGCTACTGCCTCTCAGAGTTCACAGTAAGCCTGCCTCCCTATACCCTGGTGAGGCGAGGTGACAGAAGGTAACTGAATCTTGGCCATGTGTTGTGAGGATCACATGCATTTTTGTTTAACTATATTGAATTCAGTAACATAGAAGCCTCATGTGGTAGAAGAATAATGGCCCCCAAAGTTGTCTATGTCCTAATCCCTAAATCCTGTGGCTGTGTTAGGTTGCATGGCAAAGGGAATCCATGTCACAGGTGAAATTAAGGTTGCTAACCAAATGACTCTAAGACCGGACATTGCCCTGGATTATCCAGGTGAGCCCAATGCAATAACAAGGGTCCTTAACGTGGAAGAGGGGGGCGGCAGAGGAAGCTGAGGACTCCCCAGTCACCCTGTGGACACCTTGATTTTAGTCCAGCGACACCATATTGGACTTGGTCTAACATACAGAATAAAGTTGTTTGTATGAAGCCACTAAGTCTAACCTATAGAATAAAGTCGTGTTGTATGAAGCCACTAAGTCTGTGGTGATTTGTTACAGCAACTGCAGGAAACTCACACACTGTGTATTCTGTGTATTAACACATCTTTGAGAACCAGCTCTCCAGAAAGTAAAGAACATTTCAGAGTGTTCAGCTCTCTGCTTCAGACAAGGCACCCTCTTTGGCTCCATTTTCTAGATCTATTTTTCAAGAGGGAAATATGTTCTTTCAAGTTCTCAGAACTCACCGCTGCAAAAACAGTTTGAGGAGTTTCAACTAAGTGAGGAAAAGGTATAATAAATTACTATTTCCCCCAGTAACCACCTTTGCCCATCCTGTGGCGACATCTTAAGGAAATGTCCTAATCAGCAGTCACGTTCAGTATCCAGTCCTGTCTTGGTCAAAACTCCAATCTCACACCCAGTTTAAATTTTATCTTCCCTTTCTCCCTGGCAAAGTTAGGCTTCAGGAGGACATGTATGTGGCCTGTCCTTTCTTCATCTTCCCTTTCACAGATCAAGTTGCTCTAGGTTGGAGAGAGGTAGGAAAGAGGAGAGATGGGGATCAGTACCCTCTAATGTGACTGGTCACCTATCTGTACTGGGGAGGTGTTACTGGTCTTGCCCTGGCTCAGTTGAGACCCACATGATACTGGAAAATTCAGCTGGCATACTAGTCCCAGCATAAGTGTGTATGTGGGGGAGTTTTTCTCTGGGCCATATCCCGGCACACCCTTGTCCTGAGGCCCCCTTAGGACAAACACATCTCCTTTGGGCCCTTTCCTTATGAAAAGGTGTTAAGTGCCCAGGGAGGTAGGTTTGAATGAACCTTATACTTCCGCCACCTACTGAGGGCCTGAGTAGAAACTCAGAGTATGTATGGTCTGTATAGTTCTCACACTTACAGCTTTAGCAGGTGGCTGGGGCGAGTGGTGGGTAGGAACTGCTCTGTGATCCCTGCTTTCATCTCCATAGAAATGTTCTCTGACACCAGGGGCCCATCTTGGACCTTCTGGAAACTGCTCCTCCTTCTGAGCATCAGGGAGGGTTCAGTGCTCACGCCTGTCCGTGAGATGGAGGTTTCTGTGACCTAGGAAAGGCCCATCTGGGCTGCAGAGAGCCAGCTTTCAGGAAGCTGTGGTGAGCCTTCCTGCATATCTCAGCCACCCAGAGTCCTCAATCAGAAAATCCCGAGGCTGCACTGGGGTCTAGACTTGGTCTGAATTCACGTGGGAAGTTACGCTGCCTGGCTCCCAGGTGCCAAGGAAGACGCCTTATGAGCTGACTTCTGAGCTGTTAGTTCCTATGAGCTGTTCATTCTCGTTGGAGGAAAGCAGTCCAAACTGGCAGGGAGAGAGGGCTGGGGAGGGAGGCTGCCTGAGCCCTGAGCGCTTGTTTGCCTAAATAGTTGGGCACTTGGTCAGCCACCTTCCTGTTGGCAGAGCCTGGGATGAGCCAGCAGCCACCTCTCTTTCCCCCAAACTCTGAATGCAGAGGGGAGAACATTCTGGTGTGCGCCCCTTTATCCTCACAGACTAAAGCCTTTTAGTGGGAGTCTTTCAACTCTCGATTTTCACCGGCATCACATCTGAATTGTTTAATCAGGAGAGAGGAGGGCAGAGGAAAGCTAAAATTCCCCTCTGGACCAGGCGCTGTTTGAAAAACACTTCTGAACCACCATCGTCCGGCTGGTGGGAAGCAGAGAGACTGACTGACACCTCAGGCCGCATTCCTCCTCGCGGGGTTGGGCCTTAATGTTGCCATCCCCACAGGCCTGCCGGTTCTCTTGTCCTCAGAGGTTTGGCTTCCTCTTCCGGGCCTGGGCCTGGGTGGACAAGGTGGGCGCTGTGGTGCCACATCCACTTGAGTTCACCCTTCCACAGGCCTGTCTTAGAGATCTCTGTCTCAGGAACAGGCTCTGCCCACAGGCAGACCAGACTTTCCAAGGCTTAATGCCTTCCTCCAGAGACAGAGAAAGCTGCAGAACTGCCCCAGCTTCCTGGGCTTGAAGGTGGGGGACGAGGCCAGGCAAGCTCTATGTCCTCCCCTCGAGGTCCCTCATGGAAATGAGGGCACACAGCAACCGCTCATCGGCACGCTTTCTATTCACTTCCTTCCCTTATTAGCCCGTTAAACCACGGTGAGTAGGACGTGTTAGAAAGGAAGTGCCTCCTTTAGGATCCCATCAAGCTCAAATCCAAGAGAAAAGCAGACCCTGTTGAATACTTTCTGCGAGCAGGGGGCTCCTCTCGCTGGCTTCCTGCTTTACCTGGCACAGGTGTGGCGCTCAGTGGGTCCTTACTAAATGCCACACTGAGTGAAGCTCATTCTGGAGAAGCCCGGATGGAAGGGGCTCTTCAGAGACTCTCAGGAGAAGAAGGAATGGCTCTGGCTGTCCATCTGAAGCTGGAACGGAGCAGTAATGTGGGCCTCACAACATTCTATGTTCCTCTAGCAGGTTCACTGCAGGGATGAGCCAACACAGGGCTCCTTGCTCAGGACTGAGAGGTGGTCCTCAGGGGAGAGACGCCTGGAGCTGGGCCTGCTCTCCTGGCTCTTGCTGTGTCCCCAGAACTGTGACCCCGAGGTCCAAGGCCCCCTGTGCATGCTGTTTCTGCCAGGCTTACCCTGGACACTGCTCCCACAATGCAATGCTGTTTGGCTGCAGCATTTATTTCTTGTATGTAATCGGAGGGCAGGGAACCAGGAAGGTGTTGGCAAATCCCGGTTAGAACTGAGCTTGGGAACACGCTTGAGCAGGCTGTTTCATACACCCTTACGGGAAAAGTCCCTAATAAGTTAAAGAAGGAAAAAGAAGAGAGAAAAAAAGAAATTAAAAAGCTGTTGGCACTTGAAATGAAGATCAGATCATTGAGTCATATTTGTCACCCGCGGGTCCTAGACTTGTGGTCCCCGGAGACTCCCAGTCATTGCCTGGGGTCTCAGTGTCTATGTATCCTGCCAGGATAGTAAGCATGGGCTCAGGCTGGGAGGAACTGATGAACAGACGTGTCTGGACCTCGCACTTCCTTGGCCTGAGTCACTCCAGGCGGCTCACCTCGCCGAGACCGCGCAGTCCTGGGTGCGGCAACGCTGGGACCCAGCCAGTCTCCAAATTCTCTGGCTGCGGGGCAGCCTGGCCAGCTCACACAGGTAGTGCCCTTGTGCTCTTGGCAAAGGAAGCATCACGGTGGGAGGGGAGGAGGGGGGAGGCTAAACGAGTATTTTCCAGGCCCCTCTGCCCAGGAGTGAAGTTGGCTGGAAAATGCCTCTGACAGTTTTAAATGTCACAGATGATACACTCCAGGAAGGACTCAGTCCCCACCGGACAAGGCCCTCTTGCCTTTTCCCAGCCCCAGTCCTCAGGGTAACTTTTACACATCAATGTCTGTGGTGGAGCCTGGACCAAGGCTTTCCCCCCACGAATGGAGGGTGGAACCTTATGGATTCATCACCAAAATTTAAAAATTAAATAAAAGAACAAAAGAAAAGGTACCTGCCTACTTACCAACATACAGTACGTACAAACACAAGCACATAACGGTCTATCTGGTGCCAGGGCCAAGGCAATATGAGAGCTCAGAGCTTCACCTTCGACTCCTGAAGGCAGGCCCAGCTCCAAGCTGCTTTCATCTTCATCATATCACAGCTCGTAATCGGGGACTTCTGTGTGGGGCTCCTGATGCCAGCACTTAACACTGACCCTCCAGTGGTTTATCCTTAACGATGCCTATGCCATGGGCTCTCAGCAGCTTTAGGTGAGCAGGTGCCCAGCCTCCCGTGTGCGAGGCTTGCCCAGGACCCATCCTAACAAATGCTCGTGGGCTCGATTTCATCCGAGCTGTATGGAGGATTTGCTACTTATAAGGTGTATTTTGATTCTCAGAGCACTACAGAGCAGCATGGCTCCCCAATCCTGAGCAATCAATCAAGAAACATGTACATGCCCTAACCGGTTTGGCTCAATGGATAGAGCATCGGCCTGCGGACTCAAGGGTCTCAGGTTCAATTCCGGTCAAGGGCAGGTACCTTGGTTGCGGGCACGTCCCCAGTGGTGAGTGTGCAGGAGGCAGCTGATCGATGTTTCTCTCTCATTGATGCTTCTAACTCTCTGTCCCTCTCCCTTCCTCTCTGTAAAAGAAATCAATAAAGTATTATTTTTTTTTAAAGAAAGAAACATGTACTAAGCCTGGACCATGAATGGGATTGTTAGGATCCTAAACATGTAAGACATTGGGGTTCACCCCTTGCTGGGGAACCATCACACGCACAACCCTGACTATTAAGTGTGATGTCTGCTGGCTGCAGGGCAAGGCCAGGTACATACCCCAGCTCCTCCACTCTCAGAGGCGTGAGCATGGCTGGGCCCTCGGCCTCTCACCGCCAGTCTCCCTCACCAAGTGTATTGGGAGGGGTAAATGAGGTAGCCTGCATTTGGCACAGTGCATGGCATATGGGAAGAATTCAATACCTGAAAGTTGTTGTTATTTTTCTACACCAAAAGGTATGTCTCTGGAGGACAGGGGCTAATTTTCACAGCTCTGTGTTCCCCCCACAGAGCCTTCCATGGAACATACACCCAAGAATGTGTGGTTTATGTGAGGGACGGGTGACACAGGAGAGAAGAGTTCGTTGTGTCGGTCCATTTCCTTCAGGAAGAAGAAAGCAGTGAAATAGTGAAGCCTGCAGCAAATTTTGAAAAACTTACTTTGTCCAATAAAAATATTTTCAACCACATCTATTCATATTTTTAAATAAGTCACTGAGATTTTCCTATATGGGTACATGTAGTCCCTCCTGGCGTCTTTGGGCAGGGATAGCAGAGGAAAGCTGAAGCAAGAGAGGCAGGCCAAATAAATGTAGAAACCTCCCACAGTTGGGGAGCCCATTGCATCACATCTAGTCTGTAAGGACGCATGCAGAAGTCAGCTCTCAGAAGGGAAATCTTCTCCCTTGGTGCACACTGTCACAGCCAAGGCCTGGCTCTCGGCAGACCAAAGGGTCCTGATGGCTGACGCCTGCCTGCCGGGAATGTGCAGCTGGGGCTGCTGTAGGTGCTGCCTAGGCAGACTGCATGGGCCGGCAAGTGATCTGTGTCGCTCTGCCTCAGACCCACAGCAACACTGGGCGTTGCCATGGTCGGCTAAGCAAGGGCAAGGCCCATTCTGCTCTAACATTCCCTGTCTTGCTGTTAATATAATGAAAAAGAGGGCTGGATGACGGCTTAGGAGGTGGCCTGCATTCATGTTCCAGCCCTCCACTCACAGCTGTGTGATGTTGGTAAATTCACTCAGCCTCTCTGAGCATTACTCCAAAAGTGGCTGTATAGATGGGAACACCTACACAATGAAGAGGGTTGGGCCCAAGAGTGTGTGAGGGCAGCTCCAGCTCTAACCCTGGAATCCTCTGAGTTGCGGAAGAGTGAGGTTAGGGGGAGGCACCTGGCGGCTCATGGCAGGTGGGTGCTGATACCCAGGGTTCTCTCAGAGATCATGTCCACATTCCTTTTTCCACCCCCGGGGATGTACACAGAGAGGCACATACCATAGTACTGCCTCTGGGTGTAGATGGTAAATATTCACGTAAACCATTTACTAAATTAGTATTTCTTGAAAACCTTCTGCAGAGCAATGAGCTGAGGAGCTGTGTTGTAAAGGACACAAAAGATGGACACACGACAAGACCTTTGCCCTCAAGGCCAGGGCCCAAATGCTAGCTCTGTGCTCAGCATGCTGTGTGGCCTTGCAGACACAACTCTCCATTTCTTTGTCTGTGAAATAGGGAAAATCAAACCTAGTCTGCTTGTTATAGAATTAGAGATAATATGTATAATTGTTGGATTGTTCCTAGGATTGAATTGTTCTTAAAAAATAGATATTATAGCTTAAACTCCTGGCACAGAGGCTAGCACCTGGTATACATTACGTGAATGGCAATTATTGTATTACTAATAATATACTAATATTCTTATCATTATTATCAGTACTGGAGGCCTGATGCACAAAATTCATGCCTGGGTGGGGGTCCCTAGGCATGGCGGGCAATCAGGGTTGATCAGGGCCAGGCCAATCAGGGTCCAAAGGCCCCGGCGGGGTTGGGAGAGGAGCTGACAGTGGCCGGGCTGGGTGCGGAAGGAACAGGTGCCAGACACTGATGCTGCCCTCGGTGGCCCGCCACTCCATGGTTCCCTGCCTCCCCCTCTCCTTCCCTCAGAGCTGTGCTGCCACCGGGGGCCTGCTGGTTAGGGGAGGGGCCAGGGAAGGTTTCGATCCCCAGTTTGGAATGTGCAGGAAGCAGCCAATCAGTGATTCTCTATCATCATTGATGTTTCTATCTCTATTTTCCTCTCCAAAATCAATCAAATATATATTTTTAAAATGCAAGGGTTTTAGAGGAAGAAAGGTAGGGCAAGGGAGCTATTAACAGGGGGGCATTTGAGATCTTGCTCACATCTCAGATAGGATAACTTAAGGTGGTCCTCAGGGGCGACAGGTGAGGTGGAACATGGGCTATAATCACTGGGAATGTTTGTGACAGTGACACCAAGCATGTGTTGGGGCCATCATTGGGATCAATCATCCCCAAGGGGAGGAGAAACATGGAGATTAGTAGACCTTTCTTAGCCTAGAAGGTGATGTGGGCAGCAGGAGCACGCTGCCCTGCTTTCCTACAAATGTAAACATGCAGTGTAACTGCACATGGATGTCAGTCACACAGCCAAATCAATGCCCAGTCAGCACCGGTGGCTGTATCCTGCTACTCTCTGTCTGTGTTATGATGCTATTGGCTGGGAGGTTTAGGCCAAAACCACACCCCCTAGCACATATAGTTTGCAATGGGGAGGGCAGGAAGCCAAAAGCAGGAAGCTGGAGCTGATGTGGCCCTATTGGCCAGGAAGGCTGAAGCCATGCCCCCAAGCGCACATAATATAGGAAGGGGCGGGAAGGAAGCCAGAAGCTGGAAATCTGATCTGAGGCACCCAGTAGCGCTGCATCTGCCATGGAGCTGGACAGGGAGCAGTTGTTGGTGTGGACTGGCTTGGAGTCGGAGGGGCTGCACTTCCTGCACGTCACTGGTAAGTCCCTGAGAGTCTGCAGCACACCAGCTGGGCCAGGTGGGGCCTGGGGAGGCATTTCCCTCCTGGAGCCATTCTTCTCAGGGTGGCAGCATCGGTTGTATTATTATTATTATTATTATTATTATTATTATTATTATTGGAAAGCAAGCTCTGGGCTTGCGGTTCTTGGGATCCTTGGGCCATAGCATGCACCTCCAGGCTTCACTGTGCCCCCTTCCCCCACCTCCTGCATTGAGCATCTGACCCCTGGTGGTCAGTGCACATCATAGTGACTGGTCCACTGGTTGTTCTGGTCATTACAACACTATGGTTGTTGGGCTTTTATTATATAGGATTAGGGGCCCAGCGCACGAAATTCATGCACTGGGGGGTAGGCTTCCTCAGCCAAGCCTGCCCCCTCTCACATATTGGGAACCCTCAGAAGGTGTCCTACTGATGGCTTAGGCCCACTTCCTACTCCCCATGGGGAGCGGGCCTAAGCCGCAGTCTGGCCTCCCTTTGTGGGAGGCAACCAGGCTAATCAGAGGGAGCCACCAGCCCCATCACCCTGCTGCTGCAGCCACTGCCAATCACTGCAGCCCCAAGGTGGTTTTTTTTTGTTTTGTTTTGCTTTTTTTGTTTAAATATATTTTATTTATTTTTTACAGAGAGGAAGGGAGAGAGACAGAGACTTAGAAACATTGATGGGAGAGAAACATCAATCAGCTGCCTCCTGCACACCTCCCACTGGGGATGTGCCTGCAACCAACGTACATGCCCTTGACCGGAATCGAACCTGGAACCTTTCAGTCCACAGGCCGACGCTCTGTCCACTGAGCCAAACTGGTTTGGGCCACCAAGGTGTTTTTATCAACACAGACTCCAGTCCCTTCACCATGAAAAAATGACAACTTTCTTTAGGCATTTTCAAGATGTGTCTTTCATAGGATATGACATTTTTTTCTTTCTTTTTTATCCTCACCTGAGGATATGTTTCCATTGATTTTTAGAGAAGGAGGAAGAGAAGGGAAAAACAGAGGGAAACATTAAAGTGAGAGGAACACTTTGACTGGTTGCCTCCTGCATATGCCCTGATCTGGGCCTTGGTCAGGGAAGAGCCTGCAACCTAGGTACATGCCCTTGGTCAGAACTGAACCCAGACCCTGCAATCAGCAAGCAGAGGCATTATGCACTGAGCCAAACCAGCTAGGGCAGGATATGACATTTCTTAGCCCTCCAGCAGTGGATTTTCATTTTTTTTCTCCAGGAATATGGTGGAAAAACCCTAGATTGCCTTTAGGGATTCTTATTACCCAATTTGCTAAGAATATTACCAGTGGCATACAGGGAGCTTAGCCAATGAACAGTAAGAAAAGGTGTTTCCTCTGTAGTTCATTCCAATCACTGGCTCCACCCCTGCCCCTCCAATCCCAGCTCCACCCTTGCCCAGGCCTGTAACCTCTGGCTGAGGATGCAGGCCTGGGCAGGGGATCCCCAGACCCCTACAATCCCTGGCTCTGCCCCTGCCCAGACCTGCAGTCTCTGCCTGAGGCTACAGGCCTGGGCAGAAGACCCCCAAGCCTCTCAGATCACTGGTTTCACAGAGCCTAGGCTTCTGTGATCACCAGCTCTGATCCTGCCCCCTGCCATGGCCAGCTCTGCCCTTGCCCCACTGCAGCCTATGGCCAAGGCTGCAGGCCTGCGCAGGGGACCCCCAGGCCCCTTCTATCTCAGGCTCCACCCTTGCCCCACTACAGCCTCTGGCCAAGGCTACAGGCCTAGGCAGAGGACCCCCAGACCCCTGTGATCACTAGCTCTACCCTTGCCCTACTTCAGCCTCTGGCCAGGGCTACAGGCCTGGGAAGGAGACCCCCAGGCCCCTGCCATTGCCGGCTCCACTCTTGAGCCTGTAGCCAAAGCTGCAGGTCTGGACAGGGGACCCCCAGACCCTTGCTTTGCTGGCTCCACTGGTGCCCAGACCCCTGTGATCGCAGGCCCTGCCCCTGCCCCTGTGATCACTGTCTCTGTGATCTCTGGCCTTGCCCCTGCCCAGGCCCAGGCCTTATTTCTGGGTAGGGCACCCTCATACCCCTCCGATCACCGGCTCTGCCTTTGGCCATGCCTAAGGCCTCTGGTGAAGGCCTCTGGCCTAGGAAGGGTACCCCCAACACGCTTTAATCACCTGTTCTGCCCCTCGGGCCCCCCGCGTCCCCTGCCACTTGCCTGCCTAACAGGCCTGACCACTTCAGTGGCGGGGCTGAGCCAGACTGGGCACCACCATCTTGTGGCTATGGGGCAGCCATTTTGTGACAGAGTGATGCCTAATTTGCATATTACTCTTTTATTAGGTAGGATGTGGCTATGGGCACTGCCATCTTGTGGCCATGGGGGTGGCCATCTTTGTGATGAAGTGATGCCTAATTTGCATATTATTCTTTTATTATATAGGATAAGATGGGCTAGAATTAATAATGCTCTTGAAAGACTGGAGACCTGAGAGAGGAGAAGGAATAGTGGACCTCAGTGAATGGTAGATGAGCTTTGATGCAAGAGCCCTTTACCTCCCCAATGCCTATGTTCATCACACCTGCACCTGTGTCCCAGGGAAGCCATTATTTCTGTCATTCATTCTACAGAACTCTCAGGCTCCCCCTTTCGCAAGCCTTCCTAACAGGAAATACAATGGCCAGCAGATTTCTCTTTTCCTAAAATTAATATCAAGGTCAGCACTCATACATTTCTTTGTCCATTAATTGGAAACCGCGCTGCTCCTCTCCTGTTCCTTGAATGAGGCAAATCCTGCTCTCTTTCTGCCAATCTAGAAGGTGGCTGGTTATCCACAGTTCAATCTGGAGACTTTGGAGGCTCCGCCCTTAAACTGGACTGATGCAGCCAGGGCCACTTTATTGCCCCCAGAGAGTGTACCAAATCCCTTTGATCTCCAAGGAATTGGATTAACAGGCCATGATGGGCAAGGAGACCTGCTGTAAATCCCAGCATCTTAATTCAAAGGCTTTTAAATTTTTCCTTCTTAAATCTACTCTGTTAACTAATTCCATTCACATCCCACCTTTCTTTCCTTGTTTTTCCCCCCATGTGCTCCTGTTTGTCTCTGAAACCTTACCATATTGGGAGGAGGGGGAGATAATAAATTCATAATTGTAGAAAAGGTTTTTATTTATTTGGCCTCAACTCTCCTCACCCCTACTTTTCCTCTCCCACAAAAGCTTTATTTTCTCGAGTGTCCATTTTTTCCATTGAAATAATCATCATCATAATTACAGTGTATTGAGTACTTACTATACTCAGGAATTAGCAAAATTTTTAACTTACTTTATTTCATGTAATCCTCTCAACAACACCTTGTCATCATCCTCTGTTAAATTATTATTTCTATATTAATAAACTTTCAGTGATATCGTTCATATATACTGCTAATGGAAATTGAGTAAGAACTATAAGTTAATTTGAAAGAAATTTAAACATATGTATCCATATTTAAAAAAAAAGTTATTATTTCTAGCCTGACTATGTGGCTCAGTGGTTGAGTGTCTGTCATTCATTCACTGAGGAGGTCATGGTTCAGTTCCCTGTCAGGGTACATGCGCAGGTTTCAGGCCCAATCCCCATTGTGGAAAGTGATTCTCTTTCATTATTGATGTTTCTATTTCTCTCTCCCTCTCCCTTCCTCTCTTGATTATTTTTTAAAACTATTATTTCTATTCAATAGCTGAGAATCAGAGAATTCTCAGAGAGGTTAAGTACCTTTCCCAAAGTCACACACAGCCAGTAGATTAAATCTAGGACTTGAATGCAGAATGCCAATGACTATTATCTTTTTCACCAATGCACTATTTTCTCCACATTTCTAGAGAACTTCATGAATCCTCCAAATTGCTTTAGTGGTCCAAATAGCTATATTTGGATGTGGCATGAGTAGTGATTCTATTATAGATAAACCATTGTTTCCGAGGAAGCATTTACAAACCACCTTAAAGCAGCTTCCCAGATTGGCTCTCTGATCTAGGTGTACTTGAAAATGGACTAGTTAGCCGTGTGACCTTATAAACATTGTGGAGACTACAAGGCAGTATTCTCAGGACAGCAGACCTGTACTGGGACAGCCCAGGTATTGCCCCATTAACCCCTCTTTTAAAATCCTTTGAATGTTTTCTGATAATAACACAATAGCCCAGCAATGCAAGTTTCCATATGTTAAGGGCCCCAGACACAGGGATCAACAGGAAATTAAACCCCACAATTGGGAGAAGACAAAGTCTGGGAGGAGGTGCCACTGAAGCGGCAGATGGTCTGATGGAAGGGAAAGCAGGGAGGGGTGCCTTGGAGCGCTTCAGAGTCAGAGGCAACACAAAGACATTGCATCAGCTGAGAGCATCTTGCAGCCGTGGCTACTCCCAGCAGAAGGGTTTCAGAAACCACATGTTGCTCTATGTTTCTGTCCTCTTTGTCTGTTTGGCTCCACACCACTTTCTAAGTTTCTGGAATGTTTCCTTCCCAGAGGATAACCCCACAGTCTTCTAATGTACCAGGTCTATAGCATTTGTGTGCAATTTGGTAGGACAATCTGGGGTGAAAGGTGGTCATGAATAACAAGATCCCAATATATCTGTTATTTCTGCCTGACAATCAAAGAGATGGAAGGAACCATGTCCACAGCAGAAATGAATGGTGGATTGAGATTGGGTTAGGCATGTAAGTTTCTTATGTTCAATTAATCAATCAAGAAGGCCATAAAATTAATAAGGTTCTAATGTCATGGCAGTTTACGTAAGTAAACCAAAATCTAAGCCTGCAAATACCTCAAGGTTACAAAATCAAAACTTTAAGGATAACTAAGAATAAACAGCCAACTAGTCCTAAAGCTCTAGCCAACCAAATAATATTCTTTCTTTGGCTCTGTAAACTTTTAATGGAATCGATTTTTATATAAATCTTCGTTTTTCTCTCCACCTCCTGTCCTCACAGGGCTCCTAGCCACTTCCAGTTTGGTGCTGCCTCATTCCAGTTTATTTTTGCTCAAATAAACTCTTCATATTTTATTTTTACTATGTTTCCGTTTATCTTTTAACACTTACTGGTAACCCTCTGAGGTCCCCAAGGCTAACATCTTCAGATGCAAAGAGGCAATTCTCTAAAGGTTACCAACTAAGATAACCTGTTAGAGGCCTTTTGGAAGTGTG